>JAVXUL010000013.1:2096245-2129705 GCA_035590515.1 Trichilia minutiflora | reverse complement strand
ATCCAATCTCAATATCAATACATATAATAGGCCTCCGGCCTCACAATCTCAATATCAATACATATAATAGGCCTCCGACCTCACAATCTCAATATCAATACATATAATAGGCTTCCAGCCTCACATTCATGGCAATATAGGTTTCATCACAAACCTATCTTTATCACAAACAAGGGGCTATCCCGGCCACCACACAACATTCATCCAATGCCTCCTTATTTCAGTTACGTATTCATATACATACATTCACATATATATCTCTATTCACATGCTATCATCTCTAGCATTATAATAATTTATAATTGACAATAAATGAGGCGAAAGGAAGAGAATGTCCACTTACAGTCCTGGGGTGGGAAACCACCCTCATGGTATCCTCCTCACGACGGAGATCCTCTCGTATCGGCTGCCGCTCCTGGATACACAAGCAAATACAAGTCAAAATGTGCGTGCATGATGCAATGCATGCTCATGCTATTCTAGCACCTCTTTCTCTCCCTCTCTCTCTACCCTTTCTCTTTAACTTATTGTTCTCACACGAACCTCGCTTTAAACATACATTCCTCATCAATTTCAACACCATAAGCTATCCAAGATCTCTAATTTATCGATACCTATGACAAATTAGAAAACCCCTAATTTTTAGGGTTTTATGAATAGTAACCCTAAAATCTAATCTTGCGATTCACGTACATCAGAGACTGAAAATAGAGAAATGAGCTGAAGGATGAACTTATCCAAGATGGTAGAAGTGTTCTGAGTTCCTCTTTACCCGATTTCCTTACTTGGTTACTATTCACCATCACTTTTACTTCGTGATTCTCGCGAAACGTCACATGAAACTCCGATCAGAGGGCATTTCTGGGTTCTAATGTTGATTCTTAGTTCATAGGAACTGGAATGGTGAAGTTTCGTAAAGAAATGGGGGAGATCAGTTCACTGGTGATTGAGAAAGAGTTTTCTGCTATTTTTGGTAGAGAGAGAAGCAAAGATTTTGAAATAGGGCAGACGACCTGTCCCCGAGCATATATGCTGTAAAATCCCCCAAAGGTGTCAATACGTTTGAAAACGTATCGATACCTTTGGCATTTTTCTCACAATGTATCGATACGTTTGCCCCAACGTATCGATACGTTTGGCCAAAACACTGTTCATAAGCCTGCAGGGTGTCGATACCTTCCTCAACGTATCGAAACCTTTCATCGTAAATGGGTTCAATCTCCGTCACCAAAGTTTCGATACCCCTTTCCAACGTATCGATATATTGGGCACCGTTCACTGTTCATCAACTCTCAAGGTGTCGATACCCTTCAATAAAGGTATCGAACCTTGGCCCCAACAGTAAACGTATCAATACTTTCCTCAAAGGTGTCGATACCCTTGGCCTCAACAGTAAACGTATCGATACCTTCCTCAAAGGTGTCAATACCCTTGCTTCTGGTCCTCCTTCTGAGGACTACAACTTCAACTGGCCATAACTTTTAACTCGAATATCCGTTCGGAACCCATAATATATCAATACGAAGCTTTCTCCGAGATCTACAAAAACGACAAGGAACTTTTTCTCAATTAGAGATGATTTTGGGGTTAAAAATCTAGTTCTTTCCCAAATCTCAAATTCAACACCATAATCTTATCCAAGATATAATCATCAAGTTTCATACCCTATCGTGCATACTCTAAACACAAAGACATGCACTAACACTCTTGAAAGATTTACTAATATGCCCATAATACTAAGGGACGGGTTTCATATTTGTAACTTGTGTTTTGAGGTTTTCGGACTAAAAAGAACTTTTTGAATTTAATTGTTTTATACTGTGTTTGAGGTAGGTTTTCATACCTATGGGTTAAACAGCATGTGATATATACATATATATGTTTTCAGTTTGCTCACTGAATATATTCCCGTATTCTCACCCCCCTCACTCTCTAGTTGCAAGTTAGGTATTCGATAGGTGTGTGACAATGGTGGTGACTCTCCCAAACTTTGGGGTCAGCAGGTATAAAATCAGAATCGACTCGCTTAAATTTACATTAGTCCACTAGATTTGTATTTTTTTTTAAAAATATGTTAAATTATTTATTCTTTTATGGATTGTAAATATATTTTGATTTTATCGTGAATGGGTTAACCCTATGATTTTCTGATTTGAGAAATATTTTATGTGATGTATTTTGAAGTGTCGTGGATTGTTTGAAATGATTTAAAGTTTGGGTGGTTAGATAGATTTCTTTTGGGAGTGTGGTATAAAAATGGTTTTTGAAACAGATTTTATAAATGCTTTACAGGTTAAAAGGGTGTATTCTGTGTTATTGGATACATCTTGAAAGTCTGTGGTGATTGTCACGTGTGGAATCCACGGGTTAGGATATGACAATATATCTTTGACATTTATGTTGATATGCTTCTATTTTTTATTAATTATATATATATCAAAAAGAAAAACAGTATTATATGTTTTAATCTATCTTATCATATTCAATTCCTTTTATTTTGCATACTAAATGGACTGTTAATGTCTAAATTCATACCTAGATTTACTAACTTGATATTTTATATTTAGATTTATTGTGAACATATTTATTATGTTTTAATTATTATTTCTATGACATTATTCTAAGAACTCACTAGTAGGGGTAACAATTTAGGTTACGATATGATTATTCGATACGAATACGAAATGATTAAATGGATTCGGATTTAAAAAATATGACATAAATAATAAACAGATTGTATTCATATCGAATAAATAATAATGATGTCGGATTCGTATTTGATTTTTCGAATTCGTTTATTCGTTTATAACACATTAGTTAAACAGATAATCGGATCTAAGAAAATATACGGGTCTAAAAGGATAATCATGTCTAAATGAATACATGGATCTAAATGGATAAACGGATATAAACAAATAATCGTATCTAAACAGATAAACGAGTTTAAATAGATAATCGTATCTAAACAGATAAATGAATCTAAACAGATAATCGTATCTATACAAATATATGGGTTTAAATGGATAATTACGTCTGAACGAATATACGAATCTAAAGTTATAATAATAATTTATTGATTATCATAAATATTTATTTATTATTAAAATGTAGTTACAGTAACAAATATAAAATAGTGAAAAATAGAGATAAAATTTTTATGTTGTGTTTTAAAAAATTAATTTTATTCGTACATATAACTAGTTCTTAAAACTTTTGTACTATAACTTTTTTTATTATTATTAACAACATGATTATTAACTATTATATTATATGATTGTTTATTATTATATTATAGAATTTGACAATAACATGATTATTGATTATTTTATTATAAAATTATTGTCACAATTTATTGACGAAGATATTATTATTAAATGATAATTTTATATCATTATAAAAATAATTAGTAATTCTTATCTTATAATTTGTAAATATATAAAATTAAGTTTTTTAAATTAATAAATTAAGATAATATATATAACAAAAAGTACACAATATTAATCATATGTTTTTATAAAAAATAAATTTGAAACTATGTTTATTAGATAAAACTTCTTGATACATATCTTTTATCAAATATAAAATATTATAGTGTTTAACTCTCCGGACTTTCTTCCTCTTTTAGATATATAAATCCAAATTTTTATTGCAAGACCACCAAATCATTAGCAAAGAAGTATACCTACAAATTAACTATAATTAAACAATGAAACTTAAAAAATGAAAATTATAATAGAACTTTACTTAATCTTTAAATTTGATAACAAAAAATATTAGAAACATAAAAAATATTTAAAATTTTATATACTTAATTACAAACTAACCTATATAATTGGCATTGTTTTTAAATTTGAAATTGGCTAGTTAATTTTAACAAAATTAGTAGGTTTTATTTATGAAATTTTTATCCATGTCTTATTTTTGTGAATTATGAATGTAATTGATATGATAAATATATTTTTATAATAATAAATTTAATTGTATAATTTATTTTTTTAATATTTTTTTGTTACAAGTTAAATAAGTTATGCTGATAATCGTATTATTAATCGTATCTAAATAGAAAGTTGTGTATAAATAATCAAATTTAATTTATCATTAAATGGCTAACTGTAGTTAATTATATTTAATATTATTATAAAATAAAATTTAATCAAAAATTATTTATAAAAAATATTAAATAAAATAAATTTAATATTAAAAAATTATTTATTTTCACTTTTAAGTGCATGCACTCGATAGTGTCCACACTCCAAGTGCTCAGAAGTGCATGAATACAAATATTTTTTAATGTTTTTATTTAAATATTTATTAAAAATATTCTATTTAATATTATTTTATAATATATAATTATATTTTATATTATTATTATATAATATATAATTTTAAAATATTAAAAATATTTGATAAATTTTAATCAAATTATTTGATTAATCGAAAAAATTATATATGAGAAGAATTTTTATAAAATTTAATAAAAAATTATTCATAAAAATATTAAATAAAGTAAGTTTAATAAAATTTAATATTAAAAAATTATTTATTTGTACTTTCAACTGCAAGCACTCGAAAGTGCATGCATGCATATATTTGTTTTATTAAAATGTTTATTAAAAATATTCTATTAAACATTATTATACTATATATAATAATATTTATTTATATATTATATTTAATATTATTAAACAATATTTATTAATATTATTTTATCATTAAAATTAATTAATAATTAAATTAAATAAGTATTTAAAATTATAATTAATATTTATTATATTTGAAACTGTGCAACGTGCTTGCTATAAAAAAATTAATATTAAAAAGTTTGTAGTGGTTTGGTAGTTTAATCATCAGGTACTTTTAGCTGCTTAATCGATTACAGTTAGATATCCCACATACTAACAACGCAATCATCATCATCCGCTGCCACCACGGGTCATACATCTCAAGCACGTTGTGTTTGTAAGTTGTTTATGCAACATTTAATATATGAAGATTTAGGTGTACATTTAATAGACGAAGATTCCGTGTTTGATAAAATGCCCAGATGAAATGGTGGTGGTTTATGCAATTTACATTTGTAAGTTGTAACTTTGTATAATTGTGCAATGGGGATTGGTTAGTGTCAGGTGCTCTATTTATGCAAATTGGTTTAGTATTCTCAATCGGCATATATAACACTTTTGAAGAGTAAAAAAAGGAACAAATATAAGTTGCGAAAATGTACTTGGGTTTTGAAAACAATTCTATAACCAAGTTATTAGACTTTTGGCTTTCTTAATCAAGTCACTTTGTTGGCATTGTTTTTCTTTTATTTGTGTTATTTTCTTGCTTCTTTTTCAATTATTGTCATATTCCAATCCAAATCTTTGTTCATGAAAATTTTACTGTTGATTTATTCTTTTTTAATATGTAATTGTGTTTCTAGTAAAGAATTTTATAAAAAAAATTAAGTATTCTTTTTATTAACTATTTAAGTATCTTGTTTTCTTAAATTAATTAATGATAATTGATTTTTTATTTAATATCACTTTCATATTATTTTAGACTATTCTTTAAAAGTTAATTTATATTTCTCTAATTTTTATATAAATTACAAGAAGAGGATGAATTCAATTGAATCAAATACGATTAATACTTCTAGAAGTGTTGGAGAGGATGACATAGATAACATAATTCAGTTAGATGAAAATACTAAATTACAGCACGAAAAATATAAAAGGAGGCTTACATCACCTGTTTAGACATTATTTGAAAAGTTGTTGATCAATTGATTTTCAGACAAAAAAAAAAATCAAAGTGTAGAAAATGTGGCATTGATTATATCTGTAGGAGCAGTGGTGGTATAGGTAATATAAAAAAAAGCACATAACCTCTTGTCCTAAGTTAACAATGCCATGAGATCCTAAACAGATGATTATAGATTATGTTTATGGTTCAATTCATGTTCCTAAATTTGTTGCTAATGTCTATTGAGAATTATTGTCTAATGCTTTTGTGATGCATGACTTACCTTTTTAATTTATAGAATATGAGGGAGTTAGAAAAAATTATCAATATTTGGAAGAACATGTGCCAATAATATCTAGAATCACTGTAAAATCAGATGTGTTAGAAATGTATAAAAATTAAAAAAAAAAAATAGATAACTTGCATGTTGGAAGAAGTTTGGGATAGGATATCTTTAACTTCTGATTTATGGACCTACATTACTATAGATAGTTATTTGTGTTTGACAGCATATTTTGTTGACAAAAAATTAAAACTTCATAAAAGGGTTGGATAGGTATATTCTATTATTTTACTTATATTTTTATTTTATTTTTTATTGTTTGTATTTAGGTTATTTCTTATTATTTTATTGACATGTCTCTAAAGTGAATGGATTATTCCAAACAAATTATTGTATAAATATTGCTGATTCTCATATATGTTCTAAGGTATTACTTATTATCTCATCAACAGATTTGAACTTTGAAAATTGTTGCTAATGTTTATGCATGTTAATGACTATATTAACAATTTGAATAGCTTTGGAGTATGCAATGTTTGATAGAATAAGGATGAATTTAACTTATGAAGAATATTTTTTAATTATTTTTGTTAATTTTATCTTACAGGTGGCAATTAGGTGAAGAATGTTGGTTAGATTTCTAGACATTTAAAAAAATAAATAGTGATTGAAAAGGTTTTTTGAGTTAGTTATATAACTATTTATGAATATGCTTAATTTTATATTTGAATTTGAAATTTATTTATTAATTTCAACAAAATTGACAGATTTTATTTATGTTTTGTTTTTGTGAATTACGAATATAATTGATATGATAAATATATTTTTATAATAATAGATTTAATTGTATAATTTATTTTTAATATCTTTTTGTTATAATTTAAATGGATCTCTCTATATAATCGTATTATAATCGTATTTAAATGGATAATCGTATCTAAACGGATAATTATGTTTACACAGATAATCATATCTAAATAAATAATTGTATTTACATGGATAATCATGTCTAAACGAATCGTAATTAAATAATCTTATCGTATTCGTATTTATATTTTCTGATACGCATAATAATTGTATTGTATTCGTGTCAAATGAATATTAATCGTGTCGAATTAAATTCTATCCGTTTATTCGAATTACCACCCCTAATTTTATCTGAAGAATCTCTTCAAACGTAATAATAGATCAATTCAACTTATATCTATCTTTTATTAAGTAGATTAAAGTTTCACATTTATATAAAATAAAACAAAACAAAAGGTTTTACAATATATTAAAACAAAACCTTTCTATGTTCTCAAACAATTAAAAATTAAAAAGTGATTAGATATTCACCCAAGATAAATTTTATCAAACCTGTCAATAGTTAAAAAGAACAAAAATCTACGAAGTACTTAAACCTATAAATTTTAGATATTAATAGCATTTATCTAAATTTTAAATAAATCTTTAATAAATTTTATTTTAGATAAATTTTAAAAAAATAATTAGTTTATAAATATAACACATAGAAATAATTTGATTAATAAATAGATAATATGAATTTCATTAGTTTATTAATTTTATTAATTTTTATCTATAAAAATTTATTTATTTACAACAAATTCGTATTTAAATAAACAGATCCCGACTCAATTTATATTGAATTGTGGTTACAATAGCGTGGTATTCACTCTCCATTGACTGCGCGTGAAAAAACATTTCCACGCTAAGCCGCCCTCGCTTAAGCCAGTTAGAAAACGTCAGAGCACGTGAACCGTCAGGTCAGTCCCCGGCCTTTTCAAAAAGAGAAAACTTCGTTTCTTCTCAACGCGCGTGTTCCATCTTCTCCCACTTTTCCCAGACGTAGGTAGCACTTCCTTCTATGGCGCTTGAGTATCATCCAACCCAAAATAAAGGTGAAGCGGGAGTAGCGTACAAATAACTCGTCGATTCCCATAAAGAGGAAATTAGAATTTTTCGCCAATCACTCCCGCCCAAGCCCATTGCTTCTTCCTCACTCCCTCGATTCGATCGTGGCAGTTTTCGAGAATTAAAAACCCTAATTTCCCTTATATCAGTTAATTTTTTTAATTCATTTTTAATTCGATTTGCAGCTTTTCATTTCAAGTTTTCCCGGTATTGAGACTATCTCTATATCCAAAATTTTAGTCCATTTTTTTTAAAATTCTCTGTAGTTTAGGTTTTCGAATCCTTCGGAAATTGGGTTGCGGGTTTTTTCACTTCTTTTTTCCTGTAGTATTTTCATATTTTTTTCTAGGGTTTGATTAGTTGATCAATTTGTTTATGAATTTTATTACTTAATTTTCTTTTGTATAATAAAATAAAATATTAATTGTGGATCCGAAATGGATATAGGGATAGAACCATGTAGGCTAAATCGTAGCTTCATGATCTTTTGACTATTATATTAATGGTATTATCTGTCTCGTAGCGTGAACTTTGCTTAAGCACGTTATTTTGATTCTTTATTGCTTTCTCCTCTAATGTATAATAAAGTTCGTTGCTGTGAATTTTTTTATCAGATGCACTTTGGTTTCTCCAATTAATTC
This sequence comes from Trichilia minutiflora, assembly GCA_035590515.1. Taxonomy (NCBI): domain Eukaryota; kingdom Viridiplantae; phylum Streptophyta; class Magnoliopsida; order Sapindales; family Meliaceae; genus Trichilia; species Trichilia minutiflora. The sequence continues at coordinate 2,121,140 of JAVXUL010000013.1, read as the reverse complement.
ATCGTTCTCCGATCTAGATTCTTCGCTCTTTACGAGGCAGGTAAGATGTTTTCTGTTTCTGGGTCTTGGCCAGATAAATTGAAGTTAAATGTCTTGGGAGTTTCAATTTTGATTTCATTCTATGTTTCTGTATCATATCCATGGTCAATTGATTGCTCTGATGATTGTTGGTTCGTTTTTGCAATGTGCGATTGCGTATTATATTGTCGTGTTTGGTTTTTATCATTTTCTTAACAGTTTGTATTTTTCAACAGCGTTTTTGTAAAAGTTTTTATTTCAAGTTGTGTGTGTTAAGAATGTGCATACAATCGTTAATCATACCCAGACATATATTTGTTCTCTGAGTCTGAAATTGAGAATTTTGAACGATAGAAGCTTTGCCGGTTTACTTATATCTTGCGAGTCTTCTTTTGACAGAAATCTCTTATCCCATCTTTTGTATTGCCTGGTTGAACTGTTTGGCTAAAGCTATGGGAAAATTATATGTAAGGCGCATTTGCTATGATATAATGCAATTCACGTAAATTTATACTTTCTGTTCTTTTGAGACTCATTTGATTTTGCAAGTAGAATGGCAATCTTTTGAGTGAATGCATTAATTTTGATGTTTTGCAACTCTTAGAGGTTGTCAAATCATCTTTAATCCTTATCCAGGAAGTAAGGTTAATTTATGCTTGATGGTCATTACAGTAATGCTATCCATAGGAACACCTCTTGCTAGATTGCAGAGCTCTTACTGTTCCCTTAACCGACTAGCATATATCAACATTTATGTTGGGAGGATGGTGGTCGTTAAACGGTGTCTTCAATTTTTGTGAATTTGATCTCTACTTTTATGGTTGTGTGAGCAAACGTAGTTTGGGATATCCCTAAATTTTTGCTGCCACATTTTCTTATCTGTGCAGTGGCATTTTTACCACGTTGTCCTAGTAAAGGCTCTTTTTCCTTTTCAAGCGAACAAGTTTTTTTTGTTTAGATTGTTGTACTCCTTTAATCCGATATCTTTGCAACCAGGACATATATGTTCACTGAATCAAGGTATTTAAAGTAGTGAGATCTAGGATGGATGAATTTGGAATTGGGCAATGCAGTTATTAAACTTTCATTGTCAAAATATGCTCTTGTTGTGGAGCTATGATTTACTTCTTCTACCTTTGTGGAGCATGCGATTATAAAGATATCTTCAGATGTTTCAATCTGTGACATAGATTTTCCTTCCCTTGTTTGCCACTGGAGAAAACAATTCTTGAAAAAGAAAAGAACCAAAGAAAAAGTTATTGGCATTGGAACAAGGCATCATTACTGTCAGTTAAGGATATGGTGTCGATAAAGATGTGGTTGGCAAGTGCTTTACAACAATAGCAATTGAGTTTTGCATTGAGGTTTTGAAAAATCATCAGTGCAAATTAATATGGATTGATTACAAATTAAAATTAAAATCAGCCAAAGTGATGTAGGTCAGCATTGGAACCCTCAACAAGCATTGCTATCTTGTTGGTTTCTGTGTTTGAGAGCGTTGACCATCAAACTCAATGTAATGTTTTTCTGTTTATATTTCTTGTGTGGTTTCCATCTTTTACTGAATTTTTGAATAAATTGAACAGTGTGACCTTTTCCGAAAAATGAAAAGTCAAATTCTCTCCCATTAATTGCTATGTGCTGGTTCTGATTTCTAATTGGTACTTCCTATTGTCCACACTGAAAAGAGGTTATCAGAACTGAAGAGAAAGAGCAAAACTAGTGAAGATGGTATAAGCAGTCACTCTTAGAATGTTATATGTCCAGAAGTTCTCAGTATAGAATGATATGACTAAGTATTTTACTGTATGCCAAGCACAGTAGTAGTTTGTAGCCAGTGTATGTCATTTCTATAAACTACCATTTCTTGGGTGTTTTCAATAGTGATATTGAGTTGCATACACTAGTAAGATGTGAGATCTGGTTAGAGGTCTTGTTCCAATCAGTGATCTGATGAGGTAAAACATATTCTTGTTGCTAACTCTACAATGGTATGGTGTGTGCGCATGTTGATCTTGCTTGATTGGTGCAATCACATTGGCTTTAGAGCAAATAAAAGTGCAGCTTACTAACAACAGCAGTACATTGCTTTTACAAGAGCATTCCACAGTAACTAATAATTCACTATAAATGTAGCTTGCTATCTCACAGTAAATATAGTTCACCATCAAGTAAAATGGGAAATGTGACCAGTCATTTACTAGCTGTCTGTTTTGAAATTTCCAGATGTTAAGAGCTGGTGGGTGTCATATTGGTATACTGGTAGCTTTTCATGAAGGAGTTGAATACTTAATGAAAAGCATTTTGCAATAGAAAGTTTTAAATTGTTCTTGAATAAAATTTTACTGATTGAAAACAAACAATAGTTTTATTGTTTTTTGGTTAATAGTTCTGTGTAAATAATACACTTGTGCTTTGCTTTTTACAAAGGGCAAAATAGTTTGTGTAATTTGTTTGCTGATACTTGAGAAAAAGAGAAAAAATTTTATATTTCTCTGACTATGCTAGCTTTGCAATAATGTAAAATTCCCTTTTTCTGGCATAGTTTTGAAATGGCAAAAGGTAGCAAAGGAAGGCGCAGGATTACTTCTCGCCGGTACAGGCCAGCTCCATACTCACTGCCACCTTGTAATCGCGGTGTCTCAGAGGACGTGTGCCCAAAAAAGTGCTCCAAACCCTTGGATAAGAAAGATTGGGTAGATGCAACATGTTCTGTGTGCATGGAGTGCCCCCACAATGCTGTTCTTCTCCTTTGTTCCTCTCATGACAAGGGTTGCCGTCCCTACATGTGTGGAACAAGCTTCCGATATTCAAACTGCCTTGACCAGTACAAGAAAGCGTACACTAAAGTAATTTCATCCAATGAAGAACAATCTTTGCCTGGTTCAGTTGATAATCCAATTGTGATAACTGACTCTGGTTTGTCCACTGAGAAGAGTGAAGCTATGGAGCTTGCGTGCCCTCTTTGCAGAGGCCAGGTTAAAGGATGGACTGTGGTGGAACCTGCACGAGAATATCTAAATGCAAAACAGAGAAGCTGTATGCAGGAGGACTGCTCTTTTGTTGGAACGTACAAGGAGCTGAGGAAACACATGAAAGCTGATCACCCATCTGCAAGGCCACGTGAAGTGGATCCCCTTATTGAACAGAAGTGGAGAAGGCTTGAACATGAGCGTGAGCGGGATGATGTGATCAGCACAATAAGGTCAACAATGCCAGGGGCAATGGTTTTTGGAGACTATGTAATAGAGGGAAATCATTATGGCTTTGAGACAGATGGAGAGGATGGGAGATTTGATGCAGATTCTGCAGAGAGGAATGGAGGTTTTGAGGTGGGCTTTGACAGTAATTTGGTGAATGTCTTCCTACTGTTGCATGCATTTGGAGCATCAGAGAATGACCTTAGTAGACGAGTGAGGCAGTCTGAGAGGGCCTTGCATCGCCATCGTACATCAAATGAGAGTGATCCTGGAATTCGCCATACCACTCCTGTTGGTGGTTTAAATTTCTCCAGTCAAGATGACTATAATGATGGAAATGATGACCATGGTGGTATTTCACTGGTTAGCCGCCTCCAGCGTCATGGCAGAATGTTGTTGAACCGTTCAGGTAGGAGACGTAGGCGTAGAGAAGTCAATGAGGTTAGGGATAGATAAAAATCGTACTGAAATCAGAAAAGAGGAGGTAGGGAACAGGTAAAGGTTCTGTTGATACATTAGTTGTAGGAGGAAGAATAATTAGAAAAAGAAACAATATGAAGGATTTGACTTCATACTGGATATTATACTTCTCATTTATATTACATATTATGCATGATAGATTGACAGAGAAAAAAGAAAATGGGAGGTGGAAAAGATTTATGTTTATTCTTTCCTTTTGTGTAATTTTAGATGTAGTTTCCCCAATTACCTTTATCGTTCTACCTCCTGTATGCCTGACTATAAATATGGTCCATTGTGCAAATAACCTTTGTAAACAATGTAATTTCTTTGGTCATCATCTATGAAATTGTGTTCATTGTAATTTTTATTTATTTATATATTTATTTATATTAACCATCCGTGTATATGCATATGCTTAGGGAAACAATATTACCCGGGAGACATGCAATCTTTCTTATGACAGGGATGTATTTGCTTTCCTTTTAGCACCTGAAGACACGGTGGATCCGAGTAAATGTTTTATTGCGATTTGATTTTGAAATTAATTTATTTTTCTGGATACGACTCGTGCTGTGTGTTTGTCTCATAATTAGTAATACATCGTCTTAGTCATAGCACTAGCTGCTGTTGTGCCTTATAAATATGAAGGCCATTCCCATCATGGCATAGTGCACTAGACGAAACAAAAAAATGTATCATCAAATTCGATAAAGGAGTGTGTTTTCAGCCAGTGCTCGATGTACTGAGAGCTTTCTCCAAAAATGATTCAATCTCATCAAATTTAAATCAATTTAGACAGTTAAAATTAATAGTCTAAAACGATTTATCTATTGATTTATGAATTATTATTTTTTAAATTATTATTTATGATTTAAATTTTAAATTAAATCACAAAATTATAAATTATAAAATATTATCTTAAATTATATATTAACTATTACATCCATTTGATAAATTAATATTAATTTATTATCACATAATTGTTTCCAAAATCAAGTTTCAATATTTTACTGTTTGAAAGATCAAAAAATTAATTTCTTTTACACTAATTTTAAAGAAAAAAATTTTAATTTATTTGTTTACGAAGGTAAATCTTGAACGTGCGAAACTCTTGAAAAAAAAAACAAAGAAGAATTCTAAAAGTCATCTCTATTATTCTCAAGGCTGTCAAATGTCAATAACACTTCCTATAAAAAACCTTGTAAGATAAAATTAATATATATATAAATATAATCAATTAAACCAACTAATATCTAGTATTTAGTATTTTCACAGAACAGTTATCCACACAACAATACGTTCACGTCATTTACAATTTGATAAATGTTGAAACAGATTTCTCTCCCTACGATCAAAAACAATGTAAAAATGAAAAACAAATTGCCCATGGGATGCTTTTTCTATCTGACCAGATTACATTTATTACAGGGAAATTCTACATAATTTAATTGAACATACACCTCCTGAAAAAGTTTAACAAAGCTTATAGCAACTATAGAAGACTTGGGAAACCATAAAAAATACCCAAGTATACCAGAAATTCACAAGGGAAGACTGTAAAGAGGGAATGCTTGCCAAATCTTTTATCAGAACTGTAAATGGCTGTGTACTGTGGATTAGCAATGTTAATGACAAAATTTGAAAAAGAAAAAAAAACTCTTGTACTGCTACAAACTCGTTTTTCTTCTTATACCAGTTGGTACACCATAACATACCGGTGAAGCACCAATCAAGAAAGGAAGTTTGCATGCTTCACGAGCTTGACCCATGAATGATCCAAGCTTTGGTCTATGATGACAGCCATTCTTATTTAAACCAGCAGCATTAGTTTCAGGTAATTTCTTCCTAGAGACTTTCTTATTATTACCTTTCCCTCTTCCATTCTTGGCCTCATTTTCTTCGACAGATATACACTGGTTGCAATCCAGAGAAACACTTGATCTTTCTCTTAACCAAGCATCGAGTATGGCCTTCCCAAATCGATCAATATCCTTGTCTGTTACATCCCATAGATTGGCAAAAATGACAGGAGAGCCGGCTAGCAGATAATATAGAGGAGTACCTTGTGGAATGTAACATCCGTTTAATGACAGAGAACCACTGCTGCATCCCATGAGGAAAGTAGCTGCGCACTTTTCCAGCTTCAGAAGATCATGCCTAGAAATGTACTGTGACCCTGTATCACCGGAATTGAAATTCAAGATTAGTGCAAGGAAAAATTGCAAAGAAAATAACAGTTGCCAGCATGATGATGCAGACAGAATACTACTGTCATTAGCATATTTAATCAACTTATCATACCACTTCCATGGCCAAAATATAAAAAGAGGTCATGATTTTTCAGGGCTACAACCAATTCTTCAGTGGTGGGTGCAGATCCGGCCTTTCCCTGTAATTATTTAGACAAAGATATCGTTTAAGCAAGTATTCTGAGAATTAGATTTCACGTTATGATAAAATTGAGGGATATGCATGTACTTGGCTATAAGAAAGGAAGTGCAATGGATCTACAATTTTATTTTATATATAACTCTTTTATCATTCTTTTTCAGAGCAAAGGCAAGATCATACCTCCAAGTTTTGATTTTTACACCACTCCTCAAACTCAAATTGGGTGCGGAAGAGATCACCACTGGGATTTAACAAATAAAATGCATCCAAGGGATCTATTGAAGGAAAAGTAGCAACAAGACCCTTAGCATGCTCCTGATGATGATGGATTCTCTCCAGTATTGCCGAAATGCTACCAACAGAAGGCATGCGATAAACCTCCTGCTTTCTGAGTACAGGCATATTTTCCCATGGAAGCATCTGCACATAATCATCAATTTAACCGGTTTAGGCTGAAATCTAAGTGTTTAAATCATCATCCACTCCAAAATTACGCCGATAAATTGCATAGATCAGGCTTCAATCAGAAATGTATTAGATGCTTAGGTAGCCATGTCATATATAAAAGCTCAGCATATAATCATTAGAATACATAGCAGAATTTCCTTGTGGGTGAAGAATTTTCTAGTAATAGAAAATGTACAAAGGAGAGGGACTAAAGTCTGCAAAGACAAGGAAAATCATCCGTGTGATGCACTTATTAGAATTTAGTGAAGTCACAGTTTCATGCTTCAAAAATAAAAAAGTGGTAATCCAAACACCAATATTTTAAGGTCATATAGATCTCTAAAGAAGCCTTTATCATACTCTTGTAAGAAAAAGAGATTTAATAGGTGAGCGCAATACATCATATTGGATAACGGTAGAAATTTAACACTAAAGCCAATATACCCCCCATAGATAAACTGTGTAAATTCAAATTCACAGCTATCTTGATGTGAGTGGATTCAACCCAAGTCTCCCAACACCCAAGAGGAGTCAGTTGACCCAATCAGTACCCACATCTAAATAAATAGACATTGACCAAACATGAACTGCCAAATATAAAATTAGTTAAATACTGAGGACGGTGGATTTAAAGGCTCACCTGTACTTCACCATCCAGCACTAGAATTATAGGTTCTCTATTTATATGCTCCTCTTCTAGTTCATTAACTGCTTCATGTATTAGATGAAGGGCGAACTCAGAAAATTTTTCCACTCCATTTGATGCCCTAGATGATGTCCAAAATCTATCATTATCGTAATATCCAACTGCACCAATGTAGCAACTTTTCTTGGAACAGAGTTGTGCTATACATTCTTCTTCTTTAAAGCCATCCTTAAAACCTCCAAGAACAACTCTAAGAAGACTTTCATTTACATCAACTTTACATTTAGATTTCAGATCACGGACCAGCTTTTTATGCACTTCATCTAGGTTCTTACAGTTTGACCATTCTCCTAGAAGCATGTGTTTCCAAGGACCCAGCCATGAGTCTTCTAATTTCCTGGTAGATGACAACATAACCGTCATGTTAGGATCTATCAATATATCAATTTTAGAATATCAAATTTTCCAAGCCTAGATAAAAGTATGAACCATTGTGGATGCACTCATTATCCATATCAAAATTTCTACTCATACTTTCTTTAAAAGGAAAAAATTTAAATATTACAAGATAATAAACTCAACCTCAACCTGGTGACAGCGGGTTTTACCAATTGAACCACCTAGCAACCACATGCTTTGTTAAGTAACCAATTGACTTAAAAGTTTACAGACAAGAGCCTATTAATAGCATTAAGCTCTAACAAGCACAACATAGATGGATCAAACACCAACATAACTAAAAAAGTAAAAGCAAGCACGAAAACAACTTGTTAGAGTTTAATTAATACAATAGGTTTCAAACACAAGACCACTTAATCAACCTACCTCTATTTCATACTACTACTCGAACCCAAAATGCTTAAGTTCAAAGCTAAGGGACTTGAAATAGTATTAGGCTAATACAATGTTAAGTGTTATTAATTAAATTGACCAGGAGAAAAACTGAGAACTCTAACGATGATGTTAGATTGACAAGTCCAATAATTGTGCCCTCACTACCACATGATAAATACATAGACAAAGAAACTACCTTAACAATTCACCAAGACGGTGATCAAGCTTTTTCCTTTGCATCCACCATAATGATCTAGTCTTTTCATTATCTTCTAACGGGAAAGCTGAAGACGATAAATAGCTGTCCTCCAGTATCAGTTTAAAAGCTGGAGCTATATCATCAACAATGGTGGAACCCCAAGGGCAGTGCCAATGTCTGTCACGTGGCTTTTCCCAATACAAGTCACCAAAGCTGGTACTTGTATCATCATCATTTTTAGCAGATTCTGATGATAATTGCAAAACAGTTATCATAATATATACACAGATGTACAATTGTGTGTATTTGTGATATTTATGGATTCCCAATAATCTATATATCTAAAAGTACCTTCTAGTACTGGATTTATTGGCAGAAGAACAACAATTGGTTGAATTTTAGAATTCAAGCGTGAGGAGAGCATCCACGCATGAACACATGAAGGGAATGGCAGCAACTCTTGTAAGAAAGTAGCATAAGCATCCCCAAGTAAGGTCACACAGATAATTGTGGTACTTGGAAGGCCCACAAAAAAATCTTTTACAAATTGTTCAAGATCTTTGCTGTATTCAGGAGAAATCCTGCATCAAGATGTAAATAAAGACACATTTAGAGTGGTATGATTCCAAGAAAAAATGCATTCTTAAAATGCAGACAACTCAGACCTTAGTGAGTTGTAAGTTTCTGCCCTGGTGTATGATGTGCTTGGAACATGCAAACCCTGCAAATATAATTACCAGATGTTACTAATTCTATATGTCAAGAATCCTAAGTAATATATATATATATGTCGATTCCAGATAGTAAGATTCTTTTTGCTTAAACTAAATAAATATGATCAGAAAATGTTGTGCATGTGTGTGTGTGTCCAAGGTGGGCATGGTTTGAATGTATAACAATTGTCACAGAACAATTCTTAAATTTTCAAACAATTCTTCAATCCCCTACTAAGTAAAGAAAATCTTTGATCAAAATGGACGGGAGCAGCTTCAGGACTACGAAGGCAATTTTCAGAAAGTTATTCCATGTAGACAAGAGCTTACCCCCATCCCACAGGAAAAATAGTCCAATACCAAGCCCTTCTCCCATGCATCATACACATCTGAGGAGTGGGTTTCATACGTAAGATAAAATTTTGGGATTGGACTACTTCAAGAAAATTTAATCTTGCCCCACGTCCAGTGGTGTACAAGAGCTTAGGCCTAATACTCCTGAACCAAGGAACTGGATATAATGATTAATAATTAATTAATGTAAATATAAATACTGATAATTACTTAACAATAATACCATAGTTATGAATTATTATTACAAATAAAATATTCAAATATGGTTAATAGATTAATAATATAAACAAAAACATGAACTCTTCTTCAAATTTAAGTCAACCATTTGTTTTGACTACTGTTGTCCTTAAAACTAAAGTTGTTTTTGACAATAATGAAAGGTTAGGGGTAAGGGAAAAAAAAAAGTTATTTTTTAATATTAAAAAAATATAAAAATTTTAATAAATAAAAATTGTTAGATTGTTAAAGAGTAGAATGGTCATTGTATCAATCAATTTAGTTTAATTATTATAATCAACAAAAAATTTAACAAATGAGGGTAGTTCCTTTATTTTCCTTGCGAAGAAGGCATCTTCAACACTTGTGACAAACAAATATTGGGAGTCCACGTGTCCTTGGCCCTTGTAAATATAAATATTATATTTTAAAATTAAATTATTGAATATAAGTTATTTATTTAATCAGTTTAATAATAAAATTAGATACATAATCTTTTCCGATCCTATATTACCCAAACACAGACAATATTAAATACAATCTACCACAATTTTATCCTATCGATCCATCCTATAATATCTTATCCAGCCCGGTATCCCAAATATGTTTTAAAGGCATCAGATCTGAGCATCATACAAAGAAAAAATAAACAATGCGATATAATATAAAATTCTCCCAACCCCTTAAAAAGTTCGCAGTTAAAATAGCTAGTATTTGTACCAAAAGTTCAATGTTTAATATTCATTCATTAACAGATATTGTTTGCAATTAAAAAAAATAACAGCCATGGGGTTGTTTAATTGTTTTCCATACAACATTTTTCAATTTCTGAAAATAAGACTGGCAAAAAATTTTTTGGTACAATTATTTTGAAAAAATTATATAGAACACAAATTTTCTGCTTTGCACTTTTGTGAAGAAAAGTGACAGAACACCAAAATAGCATTTTAATTTATTTTCCCATAGACATTTTCAAATCCTAAAACATTGGATCCACAATTATCATTTTCATCACCAAAAGTAAAATACAAAACACCATTTAAAAAACAATTCCATATGCACCCCAAAAATCTCCAAAAGGAAATGCATTCTTGAAACAGAGAAATTTTGGATTTTGAACACAGGATAAACATTTCAGGAACAAGGATTACAGAATTGCAATTTGAAGGGCTTTATCTCAAGTTACTTAGCATGAAATTTTGTAAAACTTATAACTTCCAAGGTTAAATATCAAAACAATGTGCAAGGATGACATTACTTTCCCACAAAGACAACCAAGATGACAAAATGAATTCAAGCAAACCCCATAGATAAAAATGATGGGAAATGAAAAATCAGGAAACCATAACTTAGAGCAAGATTAATATTTGTTATACTTTCTGCTTGCAGTAAAATATAGAAAGAGGGAGGGTTGAAAATAATCCCACAGACTTACCTCAGGATCCAGAAGGTCTTGTGCTTTACATCTCCAACTCATATTTGATAAGAACTGGTAATTAAGATGAGTTCCCAGTGAAGCTTGATGGAAAAAAGAAGCCCAATGGCTTTCAGAGAGCTTTTTGCAAGAGGATGACAGAGAAAAATGTTTGCTTGTGGAAGAAAGTATATACATAACAGCAAGCAATCTAGAGACCTGTTGTCTCCAAAATTTAAGGAAAAATATTTAAACATCACCAAGAATCACAGAAGGAAAAGTAAAAATGATAAACTAAGAGTTACAACTATCAAAATACTAGGAAGCAATTTGAATCCCAGATTCCAATTTCAGAAGGTATTACAGGGATGAGGATCCAAATCAACATCTGACTTGAGCTTGGTATCAAAGTTCAAACAATTACTCTTTTTCAAAATTTGTAAACCTTGTTAACTGATATAATTTACAATAATAAGAGACTAAGGGATTAACCTTCTGGAAAAGAATAGGAACCTCACGGCTGAGCACGAAGGCCAATTTCAACCAAGAAACTAATTTCTGCAACTCAATGTGAGACAAATCACAGCAACTTTCCCTGATGAACAATCATAAACCAAGAGAGAAGCAAAGAAATTAATTATGCAAAAATTATGCATACAGAGAAGCTATCAGAGGTGAATCAATGACAAATTATGATTTTGCTTCTTTAATATGATTCCAAAGTATATAATACACAATGTACAAAAGTGAGAACTGTAATATATTGAAACCATACAACCATTATAAGGTTGTAGATACATATTTGTCAAGACAACACAATAGGACAATGTTGTCTAAAGATAATGAATAAAGAAATTAAATAAACTAAAATATGCTTATCTGGCAGAAATTTATGCTTATGCAATGTTGCATACAATGCTGAGATCATCAGGATTCCTCAGTGGACAGAGAATCTGATTGCACCATTTCTGTCAATTAAAATTGTCTTTTAAACTTTTTAGGTCATTGTTTCAATGTATCACTTCAATTTTACCGAACACACCAACTAAATTAGGGGGGACATAGAAAAGTCAGAAAAAAATATAAACATTGTCAGGGAAGGTAGAAGCTTATCAAGAGCCATACAGTCACCATATTTTAACTGAAAAGAGGTTAAATTGAGTACATCATACTAAATATTTGAAAGTGTCAAGCTGTATCTAACACTACTACCAACAGCTAGAGGAAAATATTTAAAGGAATAAGAACAACAATAAACACAAATATGCCATAATTAATTTATTTGAGGCACCACTACCCTCTCTTAACAAATTAAATACAAAAGAGAAACATCAGTATCTAGAGTTACAAATACCTGATTTTCTTAGATTGATAGCACTTCAAAGAGAACCAACATATGTTGTAAAGTACTGCCGCACGTTCAACAGCAAAAACATCTCCTGAAAACTCCTTACCAATTAAATCAAGCAAGAATGTCTGTGGAAGAGACGAGTAAGTATGACAAAATAGGTCTCTGCTGAGGAGGACAGATACACTTTGTAACATTATTTTGTGTGCATAATGAATGTCATCATGATTTCTGTAGCATTTTCCTGAAGCAGAAAACAGATATCACATCTTAATAAGGAACAAAGAAAAGGAAATTCATTGTACAATAAAAGTCATGGCCTGGTCAATGATTTACGATTGGAACAACCACATACTAACACAAGCATCCAAATCACATGCCGGTGTAGTGCATCTGTTGGTTACAAATATGTATCTCTCTTCACATAAAAGCACACTATCATTTTCACCTTGTAGACTTGATTATCTAAAATTATCTTACAATGAGAAAAACTATCTGCTTTCTATCTTGTCTTGATCTATCCTCTCCAAATTTCACCATCTTCCATGGAAATTATCAGCATAGGTCAAAGTCACCACATTTTAGTATGTCATAAGAATTTAACAGTGAAATGGTCTATAACAAGTGAAAGATAGGCAAAACCCAAGATGACGCTCATGATTCCAACCATATATGCTAGAAGCATCACAGCAGCAACACTGGACTTGACCACTGGTTGGTCTATCTATTTGGAATTACGTCAACTATAGCAATGAAGCAAATTTGCTACAATAAAATCTATAAACCCTTTTACTCGCAGCTGTAAAACAGATGTAAGATAGAGAATCGCCATAACAAGCTTCCTCTTTTGTTCCCTACATCCATTAATACATCCAAACAAGGAGTAAATAAATTTCTCACAAATGGTTGTATTGGTTTCCAAATTAGTGAAGAAAAGTATTGGCTTGACAGCTTATTGTTAGCATGCAAAACTGCAGACACATTTTTTATTTTTCAAAGCTGTTCTTACCATGTCATAACTAAAAATAAGCTGTCAAAGTGTGTGCATGCACATGCAAGAAAAAAAAATACATCAACATTAACTCATCGTTATCTCTGATTTTCCTATATTGCCTAGTCGAAAGTTTCTTTTGATTTGTATTATAAGAAGGTATGTTACAAACTTGTGATCAAAGGAACACAACAGGAACAGCTCACTGTTCCTGGTCACAGGTCACTGGTCAAGGAGATGGATTACAAGCAAATTTACTAGAATATTAAAAGACAAAATACCCATTTATTTGACACAGTAAGCATACCATCTTTTATTTAAATTTTACAACATACTAACTAATGTGTTTGTGTTCATAAGTCTTTGACGTGCATAATAGTAGTAAAGTTATAACAAGCAGTTGCAATCGTACCTATGCCAGCAAGTACTCTCAGTGACAAACGCCTGCGAACAAACTCCCACTTTATATTTACAAAATTGACTAGTAACCCAGATTCAATAACTTCCCCAGGAAGGCAGTGCCAGCACTTTGTTTTGTTGCAAATGCAGGCAGCTTTGTACTCAGAATCAACAGTACAACTTTTACTCTCCAAGACAGACTCCCATTGACTAGGAATATCAAAAATATCAGATACATTGTTGCCTTTGGCGTGTTTCAGAATGCCCGACGGCACCTCAATGGAGTCGTTTAAACATTGGTTTTGAGAAGACTGATATTTTGAACGAGTTATCCTGGAATTGGGCTCAGGTACCAAATATTGATCATTTAGGGCAGATTTTGGAGCATTCTTAGTCTTTCTACACTTTTTCCTGTCCACCTTTGCATGCAACCCGTTCCTTGAAGTAAGTTCTGTTGTATCTGGATGGTGTAAGGCAGAATGGATAAAAGTATTGGTAGCACCATATTCAACATTTTCCAAAGAAGCTTTCTTAAGGAGTGTGCTCTCAGAGCTTGCTTGTTCAGGAAGACTTACTGAGTTTTTCCACTCAGAAAGATTTAGTTTGTTTAAGGCAGATTTGTAGAGTTCTTCAGCATGAGATAGCCTTTCAGTTGAAATATTCTCCACAGCACTACCAGAATAGCTCCGTGATAAATCACCAAGTTGCTGATCGACTGTGATTTCCAGAATCAATTTGCACTTTAAGCAGGATAAATTGCTGCTTCTCTCTCCCAAAATCTGTTTAGCCCTTTTGACCTCCTTTTCTGCCAGGTCCCATAGCCGTTTCTTACGGTATAGTTTTCCTAGTGATATTTTAAGAGTAAATAGTAAGCTGTAGCAATGTCTCCTTTTAACAAAGTAGGGAGTGAAAAAAGGCTGGACACAGCACTTGTTTAAGGACTACAAATTGAATTTCTTACCTAAGACTGAAGAAAAAGCAATTATAAATTGTGGCAAACTTTGAGAGCATGAGATGTTTTTTCCCCACTGTAAAAAGGTTTCAGCCTCGACCCCATTACCAACTAATTCATGGACAATTCCAACCTGTGTGAAAGCAAAAGAACCTAACATAAGAGAAAGGGGTCTATATTGGTTCTTAGATTTGAACATGGATAAATAAGATAAGTTAAACCTGTAGAGTACTTTCAAGATAACATTGTAGCACGTTCCATGGACTTAGATAGCAATCATCCACATTCCACCCCAAAGAAGAATCAAAAGACCAAACTTCACTGGCAACTGATCTGCCTATTTTTAACTTTTTAGGACCATAAGTTGGCTTCTGAATGATGTCCTCAACTTCATCATTCTTTTCAACCTGCTGCTCGATAGAGTATGAAAATTTCTCTTGAAAGAGTTGAGTGCGTAGTCGATGGGCTTCTTTGGCATAAGAAAGAGCCTAATTATTACAAAATGTATCAGGAAGGCATTTTACAGTAATCAAAAGAAAAGAATATAGTACTTATTGAAACTGCATTAGTTAGTTCAACTTGTGGTGGAACAAGAGGTCTATATCTCCGTATATAAATAAGGAAAAAAAATTCTGAAATGATGCTAAAAATGTCTCCTCACAAATTAGCAAAAGTAAAGTTGGAAAGAATAATAGAACAAAAAAATTCAAGGTCAGTGAAATTCTCTTTAAGGAACTTTTAATAATTGAAAACAACTTTAAGTTGCTTAAATGCTTCTAAGAGCCACAGAGTGAAGAATAATACATTTTTAAGAGCTAAGTTTAATTTACATCTATTGTCTACATCTCGTGTGCATCTTTTAGAACAAAAAGAACTTTTGGTAACCCAAGTTTGAAAGCAAATCTAGTGTTGCTTACCTCAAACAATTGTCCATGTGCAATAAGCCTTTCACATAAGTCATAGTAGAGATATCCAATAAAAAAAATAGAACGAGGGAGTAGAGGAACCTATAAGAACAGTAGCAGACAGAACAGAGATCATTTGACATGAATAACAAAACCAAATCGAAATGGTTAAGAGAAAATTGGAGCTACAAGGAAAATTCTTACGCTTGAAATGAGTTCACAAGCAGCCTTTTTAACATCATCAATAGTGATGCATTGTTGACCAGAACGTGCACAATTGTAAGAGTTACAAGAAGAATTAGAAAATGAAAATAAGAAACTCTGTTGCAACCCAACAAGCAATGGTTGTGTTTCCTTTAAACATCTAATCCAGAAATCAAGAGACTTGGAATGTTCACCACATTGCTCCGCTAAGTTCATGAGGAATGCGTCATTCACAGGGGAAACACAAAGAGCATGACTAAGTCTTCTACTTTCCCATAGAATGGACAAATACTTTTCCACGGGAATATTTTTCCATTTGAATAATCTAATCATCAGTTTATATATGTCATGATGAAATTCAATGCATCCCTGGAGATTACCCAAAAAAAAATAAAAAAAAAACATTAAACATACAAAAGAATATTTTTTCTTGCAAAACCAACAGCATCCAACCAGCACAGAAGATACCTTTATTGATAACAAATCAACAACATTATATAGTAGTAGAATTGTATTTTCAGAGAGCATATTGCACTCATCATTTGTAGAGCAAATTGACATTCTCAACCACAAATTTAGGGCAGCACCAATATCTTCAATGATTTGCTGTTCAGAAGGAAAACCAAGCAAACATTCAGTGAAGAGAAATATTTTAAAGGAAATATTAAACAGAGATCAAGTGAACATATAAAATCATTAAACATTAATTACTCAATCTGGAGACTAGCCTTTAATGCATTAACACCTTAGAGTTTGGCTCAGCTTCCTGGGTACATAATGCACGTAAGCAATATGTCATAGCCAATTGATGACAAAGCAAAGTTCCATGTTCAGATGTGTCAGCATGCACACCATTCTGTTTCAGAAACTATTTTCAGTTAATAGCCAATTTGACTCTCATGAAGAACGTGATTAAGAAATATAGGTTTCAATCTCTTAGGAAGAAATGGGATGAAAAATAAAACAGCCACATCAATCACCATAATAGATATTGCTTTTGATAAACACTGAATGCAGGCCCTGAGACCTTCAGCTCCCTTAGCCCTCAAAATTCTTCCTTCTCTAAGTAAAATTCTTGAGCTCTGTACACAATCATCCTTTGCAATGTACACACTTTGCTGAAGGATATTTATAATTTGCATTTGCATTCTCTGACATAAGTCTGGGACCAAAGGATTTAATTCTTCATATGCATGAAGCTCCTGAAAATGTTATGGGTCAAAAAATGTAGTACAAATAGGATTAGTTAAAGCTACAGGCAAAGAAAACATAAATTTAAGTATCTAAAAAGAAACACAATAATACAACTTCTGTTTAAATGAATGAATAAGATAAGTATTCCACAAAGGGCCCAACCTCCTCTAAAATAACGCCAATTGTCTTCTCTGACACTTTTGCAGTAGCTGACAGCAAATCATATAAAGTTGGAGGATTATCCTCCGGACCTGAATTCTTGCGAAGTTTACATTCTATCTGAAAATCAACAAGCAATCAAGTAGGAGAAACAGAAAACAAAAATTATTGTGAAACATTAGGAGGCTTTCATATGTTACCTTAACCCACTGTTTCACCAAAGGCTTTGGACCTGGTAGCATTCTAAACAAATTTGCAGCAATGGCCCAATTTTCAAGACTCTCTACAATTACTTTTTCCATTTTCTGACTTCCACAATGATGAAGAACATCCAAAAGGAAAGCACTTTTTGTACATGCCTCATTAACAAAATCTACAATAGCACCTCCTGACAATTCACCATGGATCCCATCTGCTTTGCTTACAAACATTTTGCATAGAAGTACAGCACAAGCCCATGAAGCTCTACAACATAATTTTAATGCCTTTGAAGCCTGCAAAGAAAGATCAATGACTCATAAAAATGTGATCCTTGAGCACAAACAATTCAACAAAAAAATATTTATTTCTGGGGATAAGAAATATTTGCTTTTTGACAGATTTCACTGCAAAAAGGAAATCAATTAGAAAAAAAATTATTGGAATAATAAAATATACTGAGGGGAAAAAGGTCTATACAGTCAAAAAGGATGCATAAACAGCTACAATCTCTTTTGTAGATTAACTTACACTGCCATATCACCTAAATTTCCAAAGATCCAGAAGACTTTACCAAACATTGATCATAATCTAGTCAAGTAAATTTGAATTTATATGTTTGTCTATCAATTCTCTAGCTAATTGGCTCAATCCTCCATCCTGACAGAAGACAGCCAATGTTTGAGCAGTAGCAGAGGAAATATGAAAACAAATTACTGCAATTAGTTACTTCTGATTGATTCCAACCAAAACAATTTGACATCGTGCCTCGACAAACAATTTTTAAAAATGAAAAGAGAAGCAGCATTAGCAACTAAAAGCATTATACAGCTAACATGCCAACCAATTTTATAGCAGAAAATGCTTCTACAATGTGAAATAATTAAAACAACTTGAAATAGCCATAAATAGCAAGCACATCAAACTGAGACCAATCTAGACTTGCAAACCCATGCTCACACTGACATGATATTGCTTCTATTTATTAAAGAAGATCATGGTCATGAGTACTATGAGAGCTTAAATGAAATCATGCAGCCCTTACAAATAGATTTAACTTTTCGGTAGAGTGGTCATTTTATATAGTATCAGTGAGAGGCTGACCCAGAGATCTTCAAATCCACCCTTGTATTCTTTAAATGACAAAAGGTGTTGTTTATGGTTGTGATTGTGTGTGACCCATGTGCCTTGCATGTGAGAGGCAATATTGAATCTTATAAACTACTTCTAGACACTTAACCATATGATTAAACTTTTGGGTTTTCCGATTACTCAATTTAGAAACCACATCATTTGACAAATGTACCTCTTTAACTTGCTTATTTCTGTACAAAAGAACACCAATATTGTAAAGGGAGGCAAATAGATATTTTAGTCCTTGAGGTTGAATCCATTCACTGGCAATGATGTTCTTCATTAGAGACATGGTCTTCTGAAATAAGAAAAGACAATGCAATTAGCTAATCGATGATTAAATATTTCAATCTAAATTGATTAATAAAATGAAGATTGCATGGTTAGTGTCACTAAATTAATAAAAACAATTCAGGCCATCTTTGCATTATATAGTAAGATTGCCACCTTCAATTTACAATTCGTTGTGATGGAAAGGATGAAAGTAGCCACAGCCACACAAAGTATAGTCTTGCTATCATCAAATCTCTCTCTCTCCCTTTCAGAGGCAAAGCTGCCCAAAATAATAAGCACAAGTTTAGTACTTTTAGATGCTCTAAAGAATGGAAGAGAAGTTCTTAAGAATTGATTTCCAAGTATATATGCTAAGAATTGGGCCTATAAGGCTAGCATAATCTCTTGAAAAAGAATGCAACTTAGAATAAAGTCAAGTATAAGACCATTATCCATTTGTTATGTCATTGCAACAGCAAAAGTTTAAAAAAATATTAAAAGCACAACAGAACATTAGAACTCTTTCAGTGCATAAGCACCTAAATTTGAGACAATTAAAGCAAACAAATGAAGTGGGAAATTCCAATCCACTTGCCTCTGAAAGAAAACAAAAGTATCAGAAAAGTGATCAAATGTTTCCTGTATACTGCAGAGACATGGATGAATAGAAGCAGATTCGATTTCAGCAACTAACTCCTTTTTCTCCAAATTTACTTGTTCGACAAGTGGCTGGCACAAGAATTTTAATGCATTTAGGTAAGGCAGCATATAAGCTTCTCTATTTTTCTGTATGGAAGTTGTAGAAGCCTCGTAACCAGAATCTGAATGTAAACATATTTGACTGACAGAACCCTCATATTCACCACGAGAGGAGGCAAACACTTTGCAGCAAACAGAAAAGTAATTTCTCAATGCACCAAGCACCAAAGTTAAATTGTGCAGTTGATCCCCATCATCAAGCAAAATTCTAGTTGCTAACTCATTGTTTGCACTTTTAGAAGATGTTAAACCATCTGCAAACTTAACTTCATAGCTTATCAGGCACAACCCCGTAGCATAAAGCCTCATCATCAAGTCAACAGGTGGAATAACCTGCCACATGAGTTTGACTTAAAACTTTTACAAGACTAACCGACCTGAATAATGACATAATGCCATAAATCGCAGAAAGCAATCACGACATACCTGAGGAAAGTCATCTGCTATCTTATTTAGATGTTCTGCAACAGTACTACAAAAAATTGTACCTGCAGCGCGACATTTGTTGGCACAATAAGAGACAAGCTCAATCAGCTCTATTCCACCATTTTCTGAATTAACCTGCCAAAAAGTAAATAATAATGATGCAAGCACTCTGGGAGTTGGAACTTATTAACCACTAAAACTACCAAACATTGGGCTTATTTATTGAATAAAGTTCTTCAGTATTTAGCAACAAAAAAAATACAAGTTCTCGAAACTTTCAACAAATTTAAAGCAGAAAGAATTTTGCAAGTGAAAGCTCCAAAAATGTTGGGAGACATGATGGCAAGAAGCTATTTCAAATTAAGGAGACATATATGACATGAAAAAATGGTCATTATGTTCTGAAGGTCACACAGTATCACCATGATACTTTATAATATCCCTAGAAAGCAGTTAACTTTGGAGCATTTATATTTAACTTAAGAATATACTTGATCAACGAAGAAATAACACTGTTAAATTATAAAAGAATTCAGAAGGAGAAAAATCTCAGAGTACATGACCAAAAGGAGAAAAGTCAAATTCAAACAATAAAGAATATCTTATAAATCAAAGGGGTGTTATTTATAAAGCAAAGGGGGAGAAGATCTTACAAATCGAAAGCAAAATTCTCAGCAACAAAGAAGATCTTATAAATCAAAAGGGGAGAAGACATATCCAAGCACCTTTCTGTAACCAGTCAAATTCATACAACAATGAGCCCAGAGGGATCTTATTTATAAGCAAAAGGAAGAACTAAAGAAGAGAAATCTTTCTCTTAGTGCTTAAAGACTGTTTTCCCCAAGTTGTTAACAAACCGCTACCAAACCTGTAACTCCAGACCTGGGATCCACAATTCTATTTATAATCCTACCTACACAGTTTTCTCAAGTCAGACCTGGGATGTGCAATACTATTAGTAATCCTACCTAGAAATTGTTTTCTGTTAAAGAAAAAAACTAGCAATAGTCATGCAATAACATGAAACAGTGAGCAATTTACTATGGTTATCTTATCATAACTACTATAATACCATAGAATTACATAGAATTCATATATTTTATTTCGAAGATCTAATGTAAGGGAATAACAATAAGAGTAACTTTTATGTAATATTATATTCATTTGCTAAGCATTGCTCTTCATCTTACCTTGCATTGAGAGGCAATGGAGTCCAACACGAAAAGTATAATTCCAATGATAAGTGAGGGATTATTCTCCTGAAGCAAGAACAGAGACGAACACAGCTGGAGGGAAAACTGCACACTGAAAATTAATTAAAGAATTGCATAAAGATCTGACATAATTTGCTGGAGATTAAAAATGCATTCACCTTGCAAAATTGATCTTTGATTGATGACTTGGCATATTCAGTCAATGTTGCTACACAGAATTCACGTACTAAATCCCCATTGAAACACATTAGCTCTCCAACCACATATTGAGTGCATTTACCCAGATAGCACACTAGCAACCTGTGCAACTTCTCATATGCATTTGCATCTAATACACTGAAATATTCATACACATTTAAATCAATCAGTTGACTACTTTTCTCTGTCTGAAGTCTAAACAACAAATTTATACCTTCTTATACAATTAATTCCAATTCTGACACCATTGCATCTCTAGACTAATAATTTTGTAAACAATTAAGTGTTCTGTGGTAAAACTTTTCAAGTAGAGTTTCTTGGTGAACATATTTTACTAGAAGAGTTTTTAATAAAAAGCTACTGATTATTTGGTTACCAAGTTCATCTTCCAATAAAAATTGTGTAATTATTTCAATAGACAAGTTTTATAAAGTTATGTTAGGAGAGAACTGAAGTAAAATTTTTAAAACATAACCAAGTTATTTCAAACAATTAACCTTCTACAAAACTAAAAAATCCATATTCCTAAAAGCCCAAAATTTAGGCTTCTTCCAATAGATGTAAGATAGCTTTCTTAATCCCCAGCTCTTTTTCAGTGACAACCAAACAACACAAATAGACACCACTTTATGAGCATCCTAAAACTAAAAGTAATTCTTTTAGTTCACCTGCAACAAGAATGAGAGGCTGCATAAAAATTCTAAAGCCAATGTTACCCTCAAAAGATTATCATAATTACGCAAATGGCTAAGTTCAACAAGACTGTTTTCTTCAGATTTAATTTATACAAGAAAAGCCCATCTCAAAAACCATGATAGCTTGTATCTCTTTTTTTCTAAAAATAAAAAATACAGAAAATTTTCGGTGTGCGAAACTAAGGATTACCACTCTAATTTTAAACCAAGGGTCATTTCTAACTCCTGAATAGTTAAGATTATGTTAATTACAAGCTCAAAATTCTTCTATTTTTGCAACATTTTCTAGTCAATTAATCCGTATACACCGGAAACATAATTTCATTTAAGAAATAAAAAGAAAATCACCTGAACCAAGGCCTAGCTTCTTCAACCAAACCAAGCAGTCTCCTATAAACCTCACCATCTTTGCTCCTCCGCATTGCCGCTGACTTAACCATCACCGCAACAATCTCCACAAACACCCTTGCAAACTCCGAATCACTAGACTTCCCCTCGAAATCCATCGATCTAAGTCTCTCCAACACCCTAAACCCTTCGTCCTCCGTCTCCTCATGCTTTCCCGATGCCTCCAAGCAGCTCATTAACCTCACCCTCTGCGACTGAATCATGTACGGCTTACACGACAACTGCGAGGAAATAGAATCCAAGCAGTTCAAGCAAAAATCATACGTATCGAATAATTGGGTTGTCAGATTTGGATCTTGTGCTTCCGAACAAGTGGAGAGACGTTTTTGGAGAATAGAGAGGGATTTATTTAGGAAAGTGAGGAATTTTTTGGCGAGGGTACGAATTTGTGTTTGATTTTTGGTTTTGAGATCTGCGACTGGTCGGAGATAGTCGACGAACAGAGAGTAAATTGTCGTTGAATTGGAGGATTCAAGTTTTGAGAGAAGAGAAGATTCATCCGGAGATGCCATTAACGAGAGAGAGAAAGCAGTGAGAGGATGAGAGGAGAAAAGTGTTTAAGAAGATATGGAATGGAAATGAGGGAATTTATGAAATTATGGGCGCCAAGAGACCTCGCCAAAAGTTCATTTCAAACTCTGAAAGAAAAATATAAATATTTTTCTCAAAATAATATATATATATATATATTAAATATTATTTTTTATAAATATTTTTCTAATTATTATTTTAATTATAAAATGATATTAATTTATTAAATTAATATGTTAAATTTTATACAAGAAGATGGATTTATTAAAAATTTGATCGTGTATAAATTTTTGAGATAAGAAATATCCCATTTGTTAAAGGTGAGCACAATACACAAATAGTCAACATTTATACAAAATTATTCATAAATATGTTGTAACTAACACAAGTATAATTTATTAATTATTTCAAATACTAAAACAATAACTTCTGCTAATTAATTAAATTTTAGATTAATATTTATTTTGAAAACTAAATAGTTAGATTATTATAAATTTTTTGACAATTAACGTGACAAATATTTTAAATAAATAGTTGTTACGTCTGTTTGTACTTAATTTAATATTAAAAATGGAATATTACAGCATTACAATGGATAATTTTTTTTATATATTTGTAATTTATTCTAAAATTAGTAATTATAATGGATAGTTCATTTAAATAGTGGTTATAATAGTGTTAATATTAATTTCATAAAAAGATTTGACGTATTTTATAAAGATAACCGATAGGGATAAAAGTTTCTCTGAAATTAGTGGTTTTAACTGTTGTTTAATGGTGTCTAACGGACCCGACCCGGCGGGTTCGGGCCGGGTTGACGGGTCGGGGGGAGCGGAATCGGACCGGTCTGGGAACAGTAACGGGCCGGGCCGGGCCGGGCCGACGGTTCGGGAAGAGTGGAATCGGCCCGGCCCGTATCGGGAACAGTAACGGGCGGTTCCGGTCCGGTTTTCGACCATCACCGCCGCCTACGCAGTAGTCTCCGCCGCCATCACCGCCGCCTTATCTACCGTCACCGCCGCCGAACCGGCGGTTTCGGGCCGGAACGGCCGGTTCGACGGTTCCAGTACTCTGGAACCGGCCCGACCCGTTTATATTGGCCCGAACCGGCCCGGAACCGTATGAACAGTATTCCGGACCGGTTCGGGCCCGGGTTGTAACGGGCCGGTTCGCGGGCCGACCCGGCCCGTTAGACACCTCTAATCACCGGCAATATTTGGATTACGTCTCAGGAGACACCACTGGTACTATCGGCTTCAAAAAAAATTTTAATCTACAGTAGTGGTATTCAAATCGGAAACGAAGAATCATAGACTCCGTAGATGATGCCTGAGATATTCCAACCACTATGGTTTTTGTATGATCTAAGCCTCAAACGGCCCAAATACTTTAGTAGTGGGGCACGAAGTTTGGGCTGTATTGGACCATAGCAAAAGACGTCGTGCCTAATGAGCCCAACAAGAAATGTTATTTTTTTATTTAATATTTATAAAAAATAGTTGTTTTTTATAAAAAAAAAGGTATGACTTAAAACTTAACTTATGATAAATATATAGAATAAGTCGCATGCGTATAACTCTATAAATCTATAAAATTTTATTTTTTTCTTGTAATAATACTTTAATTACAGTGTAATTAAATTATTTGTTTATTTTATTTGTAATATTATAAATTTTGCTTATTTTTTCATGTTGTGTTATTAATTAAATAATTAAGTTTAATTTCTTTTAATTCATATATCTTACAAAAAATAATATATATTAACATAAACTATAAAAATTATTGTGTTAATATAATTATTTTTTTAAATATATAAATATAAATTTATGTATTACTTTAAAAGAATACTTTTGTTAAAATATTATTTTTCAAATTTTTTATTAAGACATTTAATTTAAAAAAAAAACATGACATTCAAATTTAGTGTAATATCCCGTGTTTTAAGTGTATTGTTGTAGTATAAGTTGACAATCTAGTGTGAATGACAGTACACTGCCAAGCACTCCGTAGTTT
>JAVXUL010000013.1:2060222-2079486 GCA_035590515.1 Trichilia minutiflora | reverse complement strand
ATATATATATATGTATGTATCAATTTTGGTCCATCTTATAAAGAATTGGCTCCTAGAAGTCCCTAACAGCCTCAAGGTATTCAATTAGCTACTCCGAAAAAGAATCTTGAAAATGCTGATAGATTGCAAGCCAATAAAATTTCTAGCACCGAGTTTTTCTTATAAAACTATTCCAGCAATTGACCTAAAATTATGGAATCATACACAGATGGCAGTTCAATCATAATATCAACAACATAAGTTATAGTTACTGAGCTGCTTTTGGCTCCTCAGTAGCAACATCACTAGGAAGATCGAGACCAGATGGAATCTTTCCAGGGTAATTTGTTGCTGGAGAATCAGAGCCCAGGTTACTACAGAGCAGAGAGAGATTTTTAAAATGCAATTATTTCTTAAAAAAGAAAAGGAAAACCAAGTCACTGGAAAATTCTATTGTTAATATGCTCACCTTCTATCAACAATAACCATTGAGCGAAGTTCACAATTAACAAAGCTGCAGACAGATTACAAAAAGCATATTAATGTATTATCCGTGACAAATCAGCAAATATTTAAGCAAGAGCAATAGGTTTAATCTCTGTTGGAATAGTAAAAGATAGTAGTTGAACTTGTGTAAAATTAAAAACTACTAAAGTATTAATCATCCAGGTTGACAATGAAATTTACAGAAAAAAAAAATTGAATGATACAGATAGAGCTGAATAGAAAACAGATATAGAATTAAAAGTAAAGAAAGTTATATTCAGCTTCCAGTCTTAAGAAATGATCCAACAACTTAAAAATAATATTTTGCAGCGAAAGTTATTAAGAAATGGTTTTAAAAAAATTGCAAATTGCATCAAATTATAGTAAAATCAGAAGAGAAGAGACTCAGAGAGTCAGGAACTAACCAAGCAAGTTTAAAATTGCACATTAAGCAAGAAGCTCATGCACTTACAAAAATGTTTAACAAAATTTCTTATAACGTTTTTAAAGCAGTTCACTAGCAATTCATTAAACAAATGAAGATAAACTTACTGTGTGCATATTTCATTTTTTATAGATGGATGACAGTCATTTCCAAAAGCACTAAGGGTCTGATATAAGAATCCACTATGAGTAACAATCGCAATCTCCTTCTCTTTTCGTGACCACAACCTGTGCAAATTGAAATGTGAAGAGGTGAGGAAGTTGTCGAGAATAGATTTGTTATCACATCTGCGATAATTAACTACTGATATAGAAGCATGTCTGCATGTTTATTTAATGAAAAAACAAGTCTGGGGAAATATATGAGAGCCATGCAGTGCCCCGTGCAATCAAATGGGAGCATTTATGATTCCAGACAAATTAAGTCATCCAAACACCGTTTTATTAGAGGCATTTGAAGGTACAACTGACTATGACATGATAAAGTTACTTCACCATTACTATAAATAGATTAAAAATGAAGGTAAAAATACAAAGTACAGACACTAAGGTATGATGCATGTTATGTAAAACATGATGAGAGAGTCGTTCACATAGGACAACCACATGACCAATATTGACAAAATGGTAGTAAATTGAATTTGCTTCAGGAAAACATCTCGAAGCCTGAAGTCTTGTAAGCGGAAGATTAGCGCATGAAAACCATTCACAGACATCACCAGTCAGTTGTCAGATAGCTCCCCTGCTACTGCATACACATTTTATCCTTCCTGGGCCAGGATACTTTAATTTATATCAATAATTTTAACTAATTGCAGACGTATACAACAATGCTCATATTCATCACAGAAATTTTCAGCCCTTTGTTGTTTACTCATCTTTATCAAATGAAAAAATCTTGAATAGAGGCAAATGGTAAATTACCAGTTTATGAACTTCATTCCCCTCTTTGCAACTTCTTCATCAGCCTCTCTGACATCAGCTGTCCACAAAATGTCATCATCGCTTTCTATCTAGCAACATTTGAAACAGAGAAACTATTAATCAAAGTAAATTGAATTTGAATCTAAAACTAAGTGTTCAATAGTCAATATAAAAAAAATTCAATTAGTTACAACTCATCAGCAAAACAGCAAACAACTATCACATTACTTGCCAGTGAAAAATCAATAGCAGGAAAAAGAGACCGATACTCGCTGATGCTTCTTCTCTTATCACATGGATGTACACCCTGTAGAGAATGGTAAACATGAGAAGAGAAGCCCACAAATTTAAAAGTAAAAATTAGGAATATGGATAGGCAATATGTCCCAATTCCAGTATAGATGTTTAAAGCTTTTATTTCTTCAGTCCTACAAACATTGAAAAAAATAGGCCCTTATAAATCTATATTTCTTGGGACACTGAAATTTCCGTGATTTAAAGAGTTGTGGAAAACTAAAAGTGAAAAAAAAAAAAATTAATGTTTCACATTTTAGTCTCCACACTGGACCAGGCACTTAGCAGTACCCTCTAACAAGAATAGAGTTTTACTTCTACTTTTTCTCAGGTGAAGCGATCAAGAACAGATTCAAGAAGAGAGTTTTATGCTATATGACCAGTATCTGATATGTAAATTACATACCAAGCGTTCTCGACAAAGCTCAACTGCCATAAATGGCGGGCAATTTAAACTTGAGATGCGGAATGGTTACTGTTTCCCACATTAGCCACCATCAGTGGAGGTACATCTATCCCATCAGCATACCCGCCACCACCAAAGACTCCCACTGCTGTTTGCATAGTCCTACAATCCAAATGATGGAACTCATTGCCTAAAGTAGATAAGGTCATATTAAGAAAGATAAAAAGTATGCGAGAGTTTAAGCCAAAGATGAAATGCTAACTTACTAGGCAATGATTAAAAAGTAAAATAATACCTCAACAAAGGTGAAGTGATGACCAACTCAATTTTCTTGGCAAACCCAGTTTCTTGAACGTGCTTGTGGAGATTGTCAACCTGTTATTGTACATAGAATTATTCCAAATGAATGTTTTTCCATTAAATAAAAATCACACAGAAACATACACAGGAGTGAATTCTAAGGTCAACTCTCTGATGCAAATCAGATTTGACAGTTGCTATACCATAACTAGTCATTTAGGACCCAAGCTAGAGTATATCAGTATGAATAATACATGACAATAATCAATGTGATTATAAGAGCTAAAACTGATAATCAAAAAACATTTAATCAGTAACTACTTGCTGCCAGCCAAGTGGGGTAAGGTGTGCATCAAAGAAATCATAAGATAAGTAAGCATCATGGTTTTTTCTCCATCAACATTGTGAATACCCTGAGCATGCCTCACCTGTTTTCAAAATTTAACAAATCCATAATGCTTTCCCAATTGCAATACTCCACTATATCAAAAGGATCACAAATACAAACTTGGCACCTACCAGGTGAATCGTTTTACATCGGTGAAAAGGGTACAGACTAGTGCCAGCATCCATATTGCCTGCATGCAAAAAAGATAAAAAGTCAAAATCACAAGAAATTAGACAACCAAAACAGCACAAGAATGGCAAGTGATTAAATCTGATAAAATTGCTGTTCAAGAATTACATTACGTCTCCATTGAACAAGCAACAACATCCCATCTGCGGCAAGGAACCCAGCTCAACCCCATGACATACAAAAATCAGTAGAAGCAGAACACTGTCCGCAACATAATAGAACCATTCCAAATTTACACAAACAGTTTTAAGCATCAAATAACAAGAAATAAAGATTGCGCTCGAAATACATCAACCAAAACAAAGTTCCCATATCGAACAAAGAAAGAAACATTAACAGGACTAAAGAAACTTCACCTGAAACAGAAGAGTAGCTACGAAGGAGAGATAGTTGTCTAAGCGTTGAAGGAGCTGAGTTCTTGCTCTCAAAACTTGAAATGGCAGAAAAAGGAACGAAGGAAGAATAAAGAAAATTAAGAACCGCCTTTCCTACTAAAATGATCGTAACGTTTTTTACTTTTACTTTTAATTTTATTTGTTTCGTGTCCGGTGTTGCGTTAGAGAGTTGAAAGCTAGTCAAGCCAATGGAGGGCGACTCGGCTCGGTCCTGGAAAAAGGGGAATGGTTGGGTTCTGCATATTATAGTCAACGCATATTCTCATTGCTGATGCTAGGGTTTGATCCTAGAAATTAATGGTTCAATTTTTAACCCCAACAATAGGAGGCAATGCAGGTAAGAGTCCATTCAATTCATGGATCGTCATCTTGGACCACAATCTAACGTCCACTTAGGCCTTAGCATGTTCCTGCAACTTTTGCTCTTTTTCTCTAGTAATTTACGAAATGTTTCCTTTTTTTTCTATAAAAGATTACAATATGTTTCCATTAAAAAACAAAAAAGTACGAAACTTTTAAAATAATAATTGATGGGGTCGTCCAAGTTTTCCGAATTCATTCTCTTTCTAATTGTAATTGTGGGTAGGTTCAAAGCCCGGGATATCCGATACAAATGAAATATACGCATACGTGGCTTGAAATGACAGCATGTTTAGTTATGGTAAACAACAAACAAATATTTATATTGGCCGCTCGATTTGGGGTACTTTAGACAATCCCGTTATGGTTAGGTTGAAAAGCCACCCGTAGATGTAACAGCTTTTGAAACAAGGTAATGGTATCTCAGCTCTTTTTGTAAAACTTTTAAGTAGATCCAAAGCATATTTTCAGTACTTGTGCAAAAAATGAGCGGCCTGATTGGTTGGTAAATCGGAAAGAGACTCCTAGTTTGTGCGCGGCAGCCAAGAAAGGCATTGCTACCTCGCACAATCTAGTCATAATTAAAATTGTTCAATCAACGACTTTAAGCAAGTCGAAACCGATTAACAAAGGCAAAAGTCCTTTCCCTTTTATATATATATATCCTATAATTCATATTTCATATTTAGTAATAGAAAACTAAAAAAGAGAGAGGGAGATTTATTATCCATACCACAGTAAACTTATCGGGAATGAAGAGCAAAACGAGAATAGAGATGCAAAAAGGTATATTTCTGTAATTAAATTCAATAATAAAAAAATATAATTTTTATTTGTACCACTCAATCTATTAAGAAATGAACAAGAGAACGAGAAGAGAGATGCAAAAATTGTCAACCTAAACCAGCACGAAATAAAAAATAATGGACCGATTTGGTATATAAGCCCACATGAGCTCAAAAAGGGCGCACATTTAAGGGAACTAATAGACGGCGGCAGACAGAGACAATTAACTATAAAAAATTAACAATACACATAATTATAATTTTATAAAAATTAAATTTAGAAGTATCTACGATAATTTTAATTGATTAAGCTTTTTAATATTCAAAATTAAAAGTTAAAATAAAATAAAATAAAATAAACTCAAGAATTAAGCTTAAAGACCATGAATACAATATTAAGTAGAAATAAAAGTTTTATGCTACACAGCTAAAAGTAAACGAAAAATTGAAAAGCCTCCCCAGCACGGCCTCACTTCTCCCATTGTCATCCCTACCTCCATCCTCCACTAAATTTTCTTATTTTTTTTATTTACTTTCATTACATAGTAATTTTTTTTTAAATTTAATTATACAAAAAAATTCAAATAACTTAGAAATTTTAATTATTATATACATGATCATAACCCATAATATTTTTAATTTTATCTTGAAACCTATTCATTCTTATTTCGAATTATATATGTATATATATCAAATTAAGAGAAATTTAGTTAGAAGGTCAGGATACATAACATAACAATTGGAAAATGTAACATAAAGCAAAGAAACTGTACTCGGATTGAAAAAATAATTATGGCTGCTATTTTATCTACACTCTCATATACCATACAGAAGTACTGATATAAGTAACCGAGTAGATAAAATCTTCCATGAGAACCGTCATACTCATCAGCGAGTAACATGGTGCAATCCATCCATCAATTTACGACAGATGTTGTCAATCGGCCACTAACTTTTAAATTTTGAATTTCTGAGGAAGAAAGTTCACCCCTCATCAACATGTGACGTGGTATGATCAGTCTCATGTAAAACTTCTACAACAAGAATTCTTTTCTAATATCCAGGAGAAACTTAAATGTCTAAAATGAAAATACGATATTGGTTCTCTAATTCTGACAACAAGAAAGATTAGCACAATTAAACTTCTGAGTTTTTTTTTCAATAGCATAACTATTTCATATTTCCCTTGTGTTCAATGCATGGTTCATTATTGTAAAAACCACTTATGAATTTATTCAAATTAAAACTGACAATGAACTAATCTTAATATTTTGATATCAAAATCCTAAGTTCTAATACTTTTCTCCAGATCCTTTTTCTTTATCCTATATTAGCTACAATGAATACGACAATTTAACTATTTACTCCAAAATACAGAGTAAATTGTGTTCTTCAAATTGACTGCTTGCAATCTATGGAAAATTTCATGCCTGACCTGCTAGGGAAGAGAACCCAAGTAGAT
Organism: Trichilia minutiflora; assembly: GCA_035590515.1. Lineage (NCBI taxonomy): Eukaryota > Viridiplantae > Streptophyta > Magnoliopsida > Sapindales > Meliaceae > Trichilia > Trichilia minutiflora. The sequence goes on along the minus strand of JAVXUL010000013.1, from coordinate 2,073,074 downwards.
TGAAGTTCACACAGTCTCCTCTCATTTTCAGCAAGACCTGGGTAAATACCATTTTCCTGATGAGCTATTTTGGAGAATCATTTTCAACTGTTGGACTCATCTTCAACTATTTTCTCAACTGGGTTATCTATAGCCCAAACAGCAGCATCCAGGTATCCAAACTCAAAGAGCTTGTCAAGAATATGATCCTCTGCAGGTTCCAATGCCCAGTTAAAAAGCTGCAGTCATTGCAAACAGAAAATTTAGCAGACAATGCTTACAGAAAAGAGGCCACTCAGTGACAGAGCCATAAATAATACCTCTCTGGGACTAGCCCTCCTTTCGGGATTACAGTCTGGACTTATCCCAATCCCTTGAAGTCCCATTCCAGCGGCTGGGAAAGCACAAACACGAACCTGAAGAAAAAATAGACAGAGCATTCATAGCATGGATCTAATTTTGATATCCCTGCTGGCACATAATCCTCGGTCAATGCATGTATAGAAAAAAACTGGAAGCCCAGATGCACAGAGTAGGGAGATGCATCTTTAAAAAGTAGTCATATGCAACATAGTTTTGACTCCAAAATTGATTCACTTAAACAAATGTCTTCGAATCAAAGACATCCCAGACTGAGATGAAAAATGTAGAACAAAATAACTAATAAGGCTAGTATCAACTTCAGAAATAAATCACCACAAGCACTACCGTTTTGGAAGCAGATGTTGGTGGCATAAACAATGTCAAACCACCATCAATGCAAAGTCGATTCCTAAACATTGTCGCTGGTCGTGGTGCAAGATATCTGCAATGTCCACTCAACTAGTTTAACTTCAATAGAAATGATTACAATTAGAACAGTAAATAATATTTACCCTGGAATAAAGGATGATGTAAAAACTGCATCAATTAGATCTTCCTTGGAGTCAAACTGATCTACAAGTAAACCCCTGGGCTTCCATAGAATCTGGGTTACAGCAACTGTCATAAGAATTCCAATTATAAGCAACGCATCCAGATGTTAACAAAATTATCAATGGCTCAAAGCTAAAGGTTGGAAGCATGTTAAGTTGTCCTTTCATGTCTGAATATACATGTGCAAACTACACAAGGACGGAAGCCAATATTATGCAGCTCAACAGTTGGAAATTTATGTGTGACCATAGGCAAACAAACAGGAATATAAATAATTACTAAAAATTAACCTTACCGCGAACCCTTCCATTGGACCTAGTATGCACGTCATTGGGCAGAAAATTGTGAAGAACATCTCGAAGAACAGCCTGTGCATAAATGAAATGGATAAGGTAGTGCAAAAATTTAAATTTACACAGTATTGAAAGGTAAATATCACGTTAAATGTTCCTTTGCCAGAAAGATATCAACTTCATAATGCCACATAAGGAATATAGAGCTCCACAACTCCCTAAAATAAAGCTAAGGCCTGTTCACTGTAAAATCCAGATGCAGTCTTTTCATTTTCATTCCCATGAAACGTATTTTGGACACTGATGGATGGAAAAACATCCTTAGCAAAAAAGTGTAGTGTTAAGAGTTTTAAAATACATAAAGCAATCCTAAAAGTTAATTTAAAATCTAACACCACTAAAATGAAAATTATTTTTTGTTGTTTTCTATGAGATTCCAATTTATATTTAAAACTCCAAATTGCAACGTGGTCTTTTTAAAGACTGTTGCTTGATCACATATCAGACACCCCGTAAATTTCTCCATAGTTACTACTATTATATAATTTTTTCTGTAATAGCTATTATAATATAAGACTTCATGTATCATCTGAATTAGGAGTGAGCTTTTTGAATAAAGGTGTATAGTCTCAATCAATTCTGTACAGTGTAGATGGGTTTTATGGGTTCAAAACAGGTTTTTGGGAGCTGTTGCAGTTTTATATAGCTACATCTCCTCTCTCTATAGATTTTGCTCTATTTGTGGATCCACCACACAATAGTAATACTTCCGTATTAGTTTAATATAAATTATTCATGGTTTCTTATCAAATAATGTACGTTTACAGCAATAATAGAAATTTTTGGAATAAGATTTACAGAAAATATCTGTTCTTAATGTGAGAGAGATAGAGAACTAAAACCAAGATCATTTTCAATAACCAACAATCTCAAATTATTTTCAAGAAACTTGTAATGAACTAAAATGCGTATGTAATATAAAGGTAGACTACAATTCTACCAAAGCACACATCTACATACGGTTACCTAGTTACTCACAAATAATAAAAAGAAAGATCAAAGCACCACTCTCATAGATTCTCAAACTTGGTAAAGTCCTCATATTCTCAGAAGAACGGTTGTGCCAATGCATCACCATACCAACTAGAAATCTTGGAAAAGGTCTACTTCTCTTAATTGCCTTTATTCATCTATTGCTCACCAACTACCCTGATGAAAAATTCCAAGTGAATTGCTGCAAGCTAAGTCTCATGTCTTGACCCACATGAATTCTATCCCAAGTGAACGCTTTTTTGCATGTTAGAGAAGCCGCCCAATACACAATTACAAGCACAAATTATCTCACATATCAACTTTAACCTCAATTGATTGATTGATTCCATTTAATCCAAGAGTAAAAATAGAAGGTACAAAATCATTATTTAGTATTATCAACTAATCAACTATCTCTACTATTAGATTTTCCACTATATGATCTAATTTGTGTAAAACATATGCTGACATGGATCCCTCTAAATGATCATATCATCATATATATTTCAAACCATATCAAGAATATTCCTACATCCAAATTCTGCTACTCTTTTGGAATGTCTACAAATAGGCACCCTCCCTTTGCACTTGAAAAATAATACAGTGATAAAAATCTTCCCAATATTTTTCCACAAACATCTAACCCAATGTCATCAGACAATATTATTTCCTATAACCTGATCAAAACACTATGGAAAAACAGAATATATATTATTAAACTACACGAAAATGAAAAAGCATGTCGCAATAATTAGCTTGTACTGTATACTAGACCAGAAAATAGACCTCACTAAAGTATTTGAAATCATGGTCTGCAAGCATCAAGGAGCATATGAAAATTGTTATTGTATCATTTGTATGCATTAACGGTTTGTAAATATTAAGATATAGCTACATCCTTTACCAAAGTAAATGTAGTTACTAAACAAAACTAATTACTATCTTATTAAATTTAGGGTTAATAAGTATCAAGTTTATCGATAATCCATGACAATGAATAAAATTAAAACATCCAGATACAAACCCCAAGACGAAATGCAGTCCCCCTAAGCCGGCAATTCTCAGCTAGGATTTTTGTAGCGTTCAGGGCCTCTTGCATGCTGGCTCCAGAAGCGATAACTGCACAAACAATGGCACCAGCTGAGGCACCAGCCAATGGTGTTGTTTCCTATGTCAAATATCAAGGAAAAGATCAGAATCATTGAATTCTATAGTGCGTGAATGATTTTATCAAGAATTCAAGAACCTTTTCCACAAAATGCCATGTTCAAAATTAATCCCTCTCTCAAAAAAATATATTGATTTACGGGAATGAAAGTGCAATTTTACCCAAATCAAAGTTTTAAACTATTAAGTCCTCAAATCCACAAAAAATTCAGAAAAAATAATCTATATCCGAGACACTCAGCAAATTTCAAGATGAAAGAAACAATTCAAAAGCCTTTATAAAGTTATACATAGCCTGGAAACGAAAAGCAGAAATTTCAATCAAATATAGGAGACAGAGACCAGAAAGTACAAGAATTATAACATTGTTGATCGCAAAATGCAGCTCTAATGCAATGACCTGCAACAATTCTTAACGAGACAAAATTTAAGAAGCAAAAAGCACAAAATGAAGTAGCACACACTTCATAATAAACATTTTTCCTCAAAAAATTAAAAATAAAACCTAATAATAGAAAATTCCTTGAGAAAAATTACCAGAATCTAAACTGACCACTTAAAATCGAACTCTAAAATTGAAAAATAACAAAACAGCAAACCTTAATGTAGCCTTTTTCGATGAGAAACTGAGCAACCCCAAGATGATAAGGAAATAAAAGTCCAGCAGCAGAGAAACTAAACCCAGGACTTGTAACAACTCTCCTCTCCTTCTCAGCCTCAATATCCTTCACTCTTTGTTCCCAAATCACATCCGGTTCAATCTCGTCCTCAATTACCACCCCAATTCTCTCTTTATAATCTTCAACATTCCGCTTCTTTCTTCTCTCCATTAAAGGGATTGTTTCAAAATTATCTGAGAAACCTTGGTTGCTCGTTTTCAACAACCTTGAAGCAATTCCGAGAAAAAGGTCACCCGTCGCAGCAGAAAAAGACTTTTTCTCTGTATCGGGGGGCTTCTCGTCTTGCGGTTGGGAAGGAGGTGGCGCGGATTGCATATTTTGGTTTTTGTGGGTAGAATTTGTTGAGAAGGATAGAATTCGGTGACATGAATAGAGAGTGCGTCTGTCGGCGAGATTACGGTTAGGATTTGGAGAAAGGAAAGGGTGAGTTGAGTTGAAGAGGAAGGAAGAGAGAGACGGAGCCATAGAAAGAAGAAGAAGAGGAAGAAGAAGGAGAAGGAGAAGGAGAAGGAGGTTTGGAGGAGTGTGATTTCGTCGTAAAAAACATTTTAAACGTTACATTTAGTTTTTATTTTTCATTTTTTTCATTTTGGTTCTGCTTCTTCGGGTTGGTTGGTCTTTGGGAAGGGAGTCGAGAAGGCGAGGGATCGATGGTCGATGATTTCTTTGCCTTGGATTTTGGCAGCGGAAAAAACTGCCACGTGGTTATATTATAAAAATAAATTTAAAATTGAGTGGGGAAAGCTCGTTCTCTACATCGATTGACGAAATGCAATTTTAAGTCTATCGTGGAAATAGCCCAAATCTAATGGTTATTAGGAATCATAGCCATTTCTAACTAGTTTTTATAGCCAAAGGGCCCCTCGTTAAAAAACACAAAACGCCCCTTGTCCGTTTAAGTTGACGGAAGAGATAAACAACCTGTTCATTATCCATTTCAACAACTTACCAAGGTAGACTGAAAACTTGATTGCAGAAGAGAAATAACCAATGCAATTACCTAAGACTTAAGTCGTCGACTCAGTTGAAAGTTTGAAGGAAGTTTATAAACCCTTGCCATTTTGAAATCACAGGTTAACGCTAGAAGTTAGTGAACATTTCCTACATGCTACATGTCCATCTACACAAGTTAAACTCTTTAATCAGCCTTCCGACAAGACAGCATAACAGGAGTAAGTATGATATATGAATTCGGACAAGTGAATACTTCCTTGTACTATAACAAATGTGAATAAATGGTGTTTATCAGAGTCAGCCTCATGGAAAACGGACTACCCCGTTCACTGCCTGCAATTTAAGATGAATATTTTTATTTACACAGAGAAATTTAGATGACCATATCCAGTATTTTTGAGGAAAATTTATTTTTCGCATAAGACAGGTTACTTCTGTACAACAGCCTTCAACTCTCACGTAACACCAGCCAAATAAAATTGGTAAATGAACAGACAAAACTAGATCATGGCGATTTTATCATTAAATTGTTTTCCTAATTGTCTTTATTCTTTCCTTCGTTCCTTTTAATGCCATTTCAAGCTTTCAGAGCCAAAACTCAGGGGCCAGGGCCGCCGTCGCTTAGACACTTCTCTGATCGCCTTCATAACAGGGTTTTCGTTCTTTGCTTCTCTTCTGTTTCAGGTGAAATTTCTTTTGTTCGGCAAATGTTTTGGATATGTTGGGGTTTGTTTAGGCTGATGTATGTTGGCTGCTAACTTCATTTCTTCTTATTTGACGTTTAAAGCGTTTGTGTAAATTTGTAATGATTCTATTATATTGTGGCAATTGTTCTGTTTTTATTGATTTTTGATATCAACGGTGATCTGGGTTCCTTACCCCAGATCTGATCTGGTTGCTTATAAACTGGAGCAAGTAATTCTTGAAAGCTGCACGTTTATAGGTTTTAATTTTTACCTTTCACCCTGGGGTGGGGCATTTAAACTCACCTAATCTTTTAAAGACATTTGATACGGTATATTTTTTTATATATAGGTTAAGCTTTATCTGATATTATATTCTTATTTACTCACCACCAGTATCAGCACTGAATCTTATCGCTATGCTGTTGCGTTGGTTGTCTTAATTTCTTGTAATTTAGGCTTTTTTATCTTGTTTGCATGCAGGCAATATCAACGCTGGTGCAACTGTGTACCCATTTCACCGATGTAAAACTATTCATCTGGTCGGTTTTGAATACAGTTGATATCCTTTTGACGTAGTGTATTGTTGCAATTGGGAAAGCATTATGGATTTGTTAAAATTTTGAATACAGGTCAGCATGGTGTTCACAAGGTTGAAGGAGAAGACTTTCGATGCTTACTTATCTTGTGGTCTCTTTGATGCACACCTTACCCGCTGGCTGGCAATAAGTAGTTAATAATTAAGTGTTTTTTGATAATCAGTTTTAGCACTTATGATCTCGTTGATTATTTTTAAGTAATATTTATAATTGTTGAAAATCAGTTTTCTATATAAACTTATCAAAAAAACTGATAAAATCTGATTCTTTTCCCCAAAATCAAAACAAGATAAAGGAAGCAAACAAACCCGAAAACTTGTACCACAAACTTGAAATAACCAAACCAACAAGAAACTATAATTCAAATAAGAAGATTGATTATATTACTGGAGAAATTCTATGATTCAAGAACCAAGATTACAAGAATAACTTTCCCAGCCGTTCCTTCTCTAGTTTCTCTATCCCTATTTTTATTAACCTAGAGAATATTATATATTTATAGGTTTCTTAAACAACTTAGAATTCTAGAAATCAGCAGGAAAAGTACCATTCGATCGAAGAAATTCTTCAATTCGTTCGACTGGATTTTTACATGCTCTCTCGCCTCATTCGTTCGACTGAAAACTAATATTCGTTTGATCAAAATTCACCGAGTTCTCTGCCTTCTTTACTCCAAGGGATTCTTTTGAAACGCTTTATGAAATCCATTCAACCGAATCTTCTTCTGTATAGCCTACAAAACTAAATCAATCTTTACAATAATGATATACCCTAGCTTTAGGTCCTAAATGACTAGTTATGGTTTAGCAACTGTCAGGTATGATTTGCATCAGAGAATTGCCCTCAGAATTCACTCCAAGTATAATTCAGTATGATATATATATTTTTTTAATAGAAAAATTTTTCTTTCAAATAAGTTTATGTACAATAACAGAAGAATAATCTGTGCAAGCATGTTCAAGAAACTGGGCTTGCTAAAAAATTGAGTTGGTCATCACTTCCCCTTTGTTAAGTTATTACTTTACTTTTAATCATTGCCTAGTAAGTTAGCATTGCATCTTCGCTTAAATCATTTCATCTTTCTTAACATAATCTTATACTTTAGGTTATGGATTCCATTATTTGGATTATAGGACCATGCAAACAGCAGTAGGAGGCTTTGGTGGTGCAGAGTATGCAGATGGGATTGATACATCACTGATGGTGGCTAAACAGGGAACAGTAACCATTCCCCAATCTCAAGTCTAAATTGTTCACCATTTGTAGCAGTTGAGCTATGTCGGGAACACTATGTATGTAATGTACATATCAGATACTAGTCATATAGTATAAAACTCTCTTCTTCAATCTCTCTTTTTCTCTTCTCATGTTTATCCTTTACTACAGGGAATTCATCCGTGTGATAGGAGAAGAAGCATCAGCGAGTATCTGCCTCTTTTTCCTGCAGTTGATTTTTGATTGGCAAGTAATTTGTCACAGCTGTTTTTCGTTTTGCTGATGAGCTGTAAATTAATTAAATTTTTCCACCAACTATTGAACACATCGTTTTAGACTCAAATTCAGCTTAGCTTGATTCGTGGTTTCTCTGTTTCAAATGTTGACTAGATGGAAAGTGATGATGACATTTTGTGGAAGGCTGATGAAAGAGAGACCGATGAAGTAGTTGCAGAGAGAGGGAAATGTTCATAAACTGGTAAGAACCCATTTGCCTCTATTCAAGATTTTTATCTTCTGGTCAACTTGAGTAAACAAGAAAGAGCTGATAATTTATGTGATGAATACGAGCATATGTGTATATGCCTGAAATTAGCTAAAACTATTGATAAAAATTAGTCTCGCCTTGGAAAGGGGAGAAAAAAAAAATTTGTATCCAAGTAGCAGGGAAACTATCTGACAACTGACCGCCACCGGTGATGTCTGTGGTGAGTTTTCATGCACTAATCTATGGCTTACAAGTCTTCAGGCTTCGAGATGTGCTCCCGAAGCAAATTCAATTTATAATGCTATTGCAAGGACGAAGCAAATTCAAATTTAAGAAAATGTATGTTAGTGATACGACCAATTTTTATAATATAATTAGGTGTATTTTATGATTAATTTATGTTAATTTGACTTATCTTGATTTCATTTGAATTAATTCTATATTAATTGTTAATTTTTGTGTTATAGGTACAAGTCATAGAAAGTCAGATAATTTTAGAAAAAAAACATAAAGCACACTGCAAATGAGACAAAAAAGTAGAAGAAAATCAGTTTGGAACCGGTTTAAAATAGGTCAGAGAGTCAGTGTATAAACTAGTCCAAGAAGTCAAGAAGAGACGATTTAAAAAACTGTGGGGAACCGATGTCGATTCTGGTACCAATCTTATTATCGGTTTGGGCTTGAATTGTTGAGGTACGCTGCACCAGATGAAGAAAGAGGGGGATCAAATACGTTGCACCGATTTAGGAGGAAAGGCTTAAATTAATGTCGGATTAAGGATCGGTATTCTAGTCAGTTTAAGCAGGTTGGGCCGATTTGTTATTTTTGTTTTCTGCTTGAAATGGCACTGATTTCATTGGTTCTTGAACTGATTCTTGGCTCGGTTTTGCATAGAAAATGTGGGCCTCCATGTTGTAAGCTAAAACCACGTCGGATTTGAGGGATTTTAGACTTGACTTCTTCGGGACTTTTACTATAAATTAAATTGTATAATCCTAATCAATTTAGGATTAAATTAGGGTTCCCAAAAATCTATATAAGCACCATTTTTTTTTTATATTTGGTGAGCTTTTAACTAATTTGAAGACTCAGAGCACTAAAGAACTATAACTCCCAACGAAAATTAAGCATTCAAGTATTCAAAGTATTTTTTTTATTATTTTTAATTTAATCTTTTATTTATTAATTTAGTTTTTATTATTTATAAGAGTAGCTAAACTTTTTGTTAGGGTTAAAGTTGCATTCTGTTTAGGGATTATTTTATGTTATTTTAAATAATGAATTAATCGATTTAGACTTTTCTATCTTGATGTTTTAATTTATTTTCTTTGAATTAATTGATATTCTTACAATTGATTATCATAAAAATAATTTTAGAATTTGTATGAAGTATCGATGGGAGAAATATAAACTGTGTATTAGAAAAACAAATATAAATAATTAAATAAAGAGATATACTTAGTTATTTATGATATCTTTAAACTAACCTTGATATTAATAAATTTAATTAATAATTGAAAAACCGACGGATGATTGTTATTGGTTAAGTATTGTATTGATATTTCTATAAAAAAATAATGCGATAAATTGGTTAACATTCAAAACTGCACCATTCTTAATTTTATAATTGTAATTCTTAATAGGTGAATTCTGATATCCTAACACTTGTATTTATTGAATTTAAATTAATTTTTAGTAATATTTCTTTTATTTCAATAATTTTAAATTATTTTTGTAAGAATTTGCTTTTGCCCATAATTCAATCCCCTAAAATACAATTAGCTAATTATTTCCTTGGGGTCGACACCATGAAATACTTTTCTTGATATTATTACTACGATCAATTTTGTGCACTTAAAAAAAATCCTAATCAAGTTTTTAACTTCGTTGTTGGAGAATGAAGTCTAATTACTAAGTAAGCCATTGAATTAATTTAATTTTTAATTTCTTTTTGTTTTTATCCTTCTTTCTATTGTTAATTTCGCAGTAGTTTATGCATTCGAAGAAATCTAAGAATTCAAGTAATACTAATTTATTATCTTTTAACCCAAAAATTGAGAGAACATGTAAAACAAATAGAACCAAGAAACGATCAGATATAGAACATGATTAAATTACGCCAATAAATCCATCAATACGGATGAGTCTAAAAGACTATCAACAATCAATTATTGGATCATCATCATCATGTATTCGACTCAGTGATGTCGTGCAAAACTATAAATTGAAGGCGTTACCCTTTAACATGCTACCTTCATTTTATGGGATGGCTACTGAGGATCCGTTGATTTTTATCAAAGAATTTTATAATACCATTCAAACATTCTCACTGAATGAAATAGAAGAAGATGATTTACACCTCAAATATTTTTAATATATCTTAAAGAACTGAACCAAGTCATGGTTGATAAATCTCTCTAAAGGATTAATGGATAGTACGAAAAAAGTTTACAACAAGTTCATGACAAAGTTTTACTCGTCCTAAAAGATGGTGGAGCTTAGAAATAAAAATTTATTTTTTTCAATAAATGGAGGGACAGCCATTTCATGAGACTTAGGATTGCTTTAAGATGCTGCTTATACAATGTTCACACCATCAATTTTTATTGTCCTTACAGGTATAATTCTTTTATAATGGATTAATGGCTACATGTTAAACTTTGGTTGATACAGCTGTGGGTGAATATATAGATGATAAAATGACGAAGGAAGTTCAAGATATCTATGAAATATTAGCTGTTAATTCTCAACAAAAAGCTATTTAAGAAAAAAGAGTAAGAATTTATGAAGTTTCAACTCAAACAGACATAGTCATGTAGGTTGTCGATCTTTCAAAGTAAGTCAAACAGTTGTTGAACCAACAATAATCAAATAAAAAGCAATGTACCAGTTATGAAATGGTCGGGTTTAATACTCATCAATGCCAAATGTATGACACTCTAGCACCAACATATGAAGAGATAAACTATATAAAAACATATAGACCAAGACTACCTAAGAACAAGTCATATTCCAACTCATACAATTTAGAGTGGAAGAATCATCCAAACTTCTCATAATGAGATCAAAATATGTCAAGGTCACAAGACCACTAGGTTTTTAATAGTAAAAAAATACCATATTAGCAGTAACATTAGCCATCTCATCAGTAAATACCAGTTCTTGAAAACAATCATCCTTATAAAACCTACTGCGATAATATATAACCATCCAAAACACTATCATTGTCACGACTCGACCCGTAGATCCCACCTGTGATAACGCCACAGACCTTCAGGGTGTACCCAATAATACAGGATACAACTTGTAGGCCTGTAAGGCTCTTATAAAAATCTGTTTTACATAAAATCATCACATCACACTTCCAAATTTCTACCTTTACACCCAAACTTCTAATAGGTAGAACAAAGCCACAGACACTTCATAAAAAATATGGTACGCACAATACAATAAAATAAAAACATTCATCATATCCAAATCAGTAGAAATCGATCCCAAAAATCAGATGCAACAATTATTACAATTCTGTTTAGTACTTCCAAATCTCAAAAGTAAAAATAAAAGTACAAAGACACCAGTGGACTAAAATCTGCTAGGGTGAGTTGAAATGTGCAACCTGAGTCTTCGCGCCCTATCAAGTAATCACCATCACTCGCGTCACCAAAATCGCTAGCCTTGAAACTGAAAAGTGTGAGGGGTGAGTATACGGGAGTATACTCAGTGAGTGATTAAGCTAAAAATATATTTATACATAAGTGCAAATATATGATAAATTATTCACCAAGGGATAAATAAAGTAAGATCGGGTTTGAAAACATTAAAAACCAAAGAAAACTTTATTTATTTTATAAACCACAATTTATACTATGAAAGACATTGAACTGTCTCCCATTCCCGATGACTACCCCGGCCAAGGGTGTCCCGAGACCGTCAGTGAATTTTATATTCAACCAAAACATTGTCACACCCCAAACTATAGGACCCACCTGTGACAGACGCCACAGACCTCCAGGGTGCACTCAAACACACAGAATACCCCATGTAGGCCTGTAGGGCATTCACAAAATCCTGATTTCTAAAACACTTCCAATAACTAATCAATCTAACACCCAAACTCCAAATATATTTATATAAAGTCATAAATATTTCAGAACACATTCAGAACACACATTATAGATAAAACATTCATCCTGAATAAAATCCATGGGATCAATACGCCCTAAAACAAATATCAGATATTTATTACAAATCTGTTTCTCGATCGTAAAACATCCATAAACAAATAAAACACAATAGATACCAGTGGACTAAGAACTCTATCAGGTGAGTCGATCTGGCTATACCTGAGCCTTCAATACGAATTAATCACCACCACTGGATCTCGACCTAGCGGGTACCCTGAAACTGAGAAGTGAGGGGGGTGAGTATACGAAAATATACTCAGTGAGTGAACTATAAAATCATCCTTATAATTCAATTAACATAATCATGTACACCTTTAAATCAAGATTCTAAATCATATTATAAAATCATTGGGCTAGCTCTGTACCCAGTAACTACCCTGGCCAAGGGAGTTCCGAGTCCGTCAGTGGGTTTTGTATGCAGGAAAACATGCTATTTAGAAAAACAAGTTTAGAATGCAATGATCATAAATTATATAATTTGTTAGAAAAGATACCCACCACTGACGTTTGCGTCGAGCCGTCACGGGGTGACATCCGAAACTAACTCGATGAGACTCATAAGTGGACAAATCTCATCATCATCATAGTCACATAGCAGTCCACCTATGCAGTCTCCACTCACCTAGGTGGCCTCCTCCCTGCACCACTCTAGGCTACCACATAA
>JAVXUL010000013.1:2042625-2060122 GCA_035590515.1 Trichilia minutiflora | reverse complement strand
CGAGTAACCAAACCAATTATTGTTACTCAATCACATTATCAAAATCAAATTATCATTCCCTAATCAAAGAATTGATTCCCTAAAGACCAATATATGTATATTGCAAGAATCATATCAATGCGTGATTTAGGTTGTGTTTCGAATTGAAGTGTTGTGATTTTGCAATTGTTGAGGATAAAATGACTAAATGCAAATATAAGGTAAAAATGAGTGGTTCTAGCTAGAAACCGGTGATGACTAAATACTTTAATTGCTATACTTTCAAAAGTAGAAGCATAGGGGTATCAGACATATTCTTAAATTTTGGGACAAGTTTTCAATATTATTAAAACTTGATTGAATGACAATATTGAGCTCTTACCTAAAAAGTAACAATATGTTGTGTTTTACAGGTTAATAGTAACATGTTTGGTTTCATCACTTCGACAGACAGAGAATGTAGAATTTACTGTTCTATTCCCATACTTGGCACTCACTTTGTATTCACCTAAGAAGCCATAAAAGCTATATGAACCATGGTCGTCCGTGTTACCATTTACTTCCCCTGTCTGCCATTCTTTCAAGAGCTTGTCAACTACATCACCAGCAGGCAGATTTTGGAAATTGTTATCAGTCAGGCACATTTGGTAACACCCTTTAGGATGTAATGCTGTCCAAAGCATGATCCCATTCACAGAAGGATGAGAAAAACCTTCTGTCAATACTTGCTCCAGGAAAATAGCCTGTCAAAGACAAAAAAGTAAGTTCAATGGAATTTGGTAACCAGGTTTATAGCAAAATCATGCTTGTTCACCTGTGTTTCACTGTTGAGTTTACTGCTGATATCGACTTCTGTCAGCCAAATGGGAAGTTCTAGTGTAGCCAGTTTGTCCAGGATTCCTCTCATTAGAGGAAGATTTGGTACTGTAAAGTGTCCTTCTAGGCCTATACCATCCATTGACATCCCACCTTTTTCCAACTCTCTTAACCTCGAAATGTAGCTGTCAACTGTTGAATTCACATCACTGCAAGTCTCAATCACATTGAATTCGTTCATAAAAAGAGTTGCCAGTGGATCTGACTGGTGTGCAGTTTCGTAGAAATGTAAGGTTGCTTCAGGGCCAAGTCTTTGCTCGTAGAAATCAAAGTGAAGCATCTCATTGCTGACATCCCAATGTATGAATTCTTCCCTGTATTTGCTCATTAGGCTTTGTATACGAGAATTGACAGCTGATTGAAGCTCAGGTCCTGTAAGATTTACAACCCAAGCCGGTGCGTACTTAGGATCTTCCCAGAAAATATTGTGGCCTCTAGCAATTATTTGATTTGCTCTAACAAATTTCAACATTTGATCGGCTATAGTGTAGTTAACCTTCCCTCGTTCTCTTTCTGTTGCGTACCACTTCAGTTCATTTTCAAACACTGCTGCATTAAATCTCTTAGCAAACCAATTCTGTCACATTTAGAAAAATTACATCATTCTAGCTTCCTATAATGTTCAGTTGAGACATAATGTTCATAGCATAGATCATAGAAAATTCTAGACTTTGAGAGAACAGAAGAATTTTTTTTTTACCTGATAGGGTAAATTTCCAAGAATTGTACTTGCTATTGCAGATCCAATTGGAAAATCCTTTGAAATTTGCTCTATGGTTAATTTAGCTCCTTGTAATCTAGCTCCACGTCCGTTTGCTACATGGATTGTCACAGCGCGTTTTCTTTCCTGTATAATAATTAGTCATGCATATAACGGATCTTCAAACCATCTGAAAGATTATTGCATTTCAAATCTTAATTAATTTTTAGTTAACAGCTGCATCATTTTTAACAGTTGATATAAAACTGACATGCAATACATGTCGCGAATTACAGAGTAATAAAAAGTGTTACCAGTAATTACAGTGTTAATTATGTATTGCTGGTTGAACCTCCATTCCTCGTCAGTAAATGGCTGCAACGAAGCACTGGCTATAGCAATATCGATGTCTGCATCATCTGTGTTCTGAATAATCCAAAGCCCAAGGAAAAAATGATCAAAACAATCAAGTACGGACCTAAAGAAACATTATAAGCAGCATGATATACCTGAAAGAATAGTATAGATAAGTTTGACAATGAATCAAGAACAAATCCACCTTTAAGAAATGACCAGCATCCATTTTTAGCCAGTACAGTTCCTATACAATTGTACATTTCATTTTCTGTCTTTAGGCTTGCCCTTATGAGAGCCGAATTATCACCCTCAATCTTCACCCAAGCTGTTTTTTAGATTGCAGTAAAGAATATGTACATATCTTAGTCTTGGTCCATTGAAAGATTTCATGTTTTTTAGATTATTTTGCTTTGATGGTGAAGTGAAAAAAGTTGAAAGGAAAGAGAATCATACTAGAGAAACAGTAGATGATTCCTTGTGTGAGATTGTGTAATACGAAACCTGGAGTATAGAAACTATCCGCGGAGTTTGCAATGTTTTTCAGGTTTACCGGGGTCTGATTTTTAATAATTCCTCCATTGTAAAGTGGCTTCTCTGGCGACATTTTGCACTGCCAAAGTAATATTGTGAATGTACATATCAATCCACTAATGGAACTCAATCCAAGTTACCAGTTTGCATAACAAATTTTTACCTGAGTGTAAGCAGTGAAATCATATAATGGCCCATCTACAACATAAAAATGGTTTAAATTAACATATCGAAATGCCCATTTGTAATAACACGAAGAAAACAAACCAGTTTGAGAGCTGAAGTGTACCATATGAAGCAACGAAGGAAACTCCAGCAAGAATGAGAAGAACAGCAGAAGTAAATTTCATGTTGTTCACCTACAATTCTTGAAGTTCGACCTCGTAAACTAATAGCATTTATACAGAGGAAAAGTGGTTGTACTTCTGCTTGAGAGATGAGAATTGGTCACAAGGGAAACAGTAACAGGTTTCGAAGTAATCTCGTGCCTCCTCACATGCAATGCAAATGCAATATGCTGGGTTCATGTGAACTTAAAATCAGAACTTTTACTTGAACTATTCATTTTTTTCTCCGAAGTAATTGTAACTAAGACCTAATTCCCAGCTGCGTACGAAGACATTTATTACTTCCTCCGGCTTTTATCGAATTTTCATTGGAGTTGCTGCGAATTGACAAATTATGAGTCTAAAAGGTGTGGTTCAAATCCCAGATGGATGATCAATCTGCCTTGTTTCATAAAATAAATTAACTCTTTCATTTGTCAACAGAATCTTTTCATTCGTCCATTAAGGCTACCTACCCATAAGATTAATATAATGTTAACGTTTGGTAGGATAGAATTGAATGAAAGACAAGGATAAATGGAAATAAAAATGAAAATGGGAATAAAATTATGTGATATGATAAAGAGTGAAATTCCAACCGATATTTGCACATACAGATAAATGGATAGTGTTTTGTTACACTTTTATTTCAAAACTCATCACTGACAATATATTAACTGTAACTCTTTATTAGATATATTCATATATATGTGCTATAATTATCCTTAAAGATTTCATGAAAAAGACTATTATTCTTTTTATAAAGTTTAATAAATTTTTTATGTGTATTATTTTAATCGATATTTATATCAGTTATTTTTCTAATACAGAATATATATCATATTTGGTCTTTTAAAATAATTAAAATATAATCGAAATCATACAAAATATGTAATAATATATATATATATATATATTTTTTTGTAACTTAGGTGTTCGGATCAGTTTATGCGTACCTCGATTAATCTTCGGATGAGACTAACGTAATATCCCATCGTCACGACCCCCACTTAAATCATGGATACACCCAAAGAATCGAATCCAAAATCATGCACCAACCACATAGTCCCAAATTCACTCTTATTAACTAGACTATGAGTGAGTATATATACACACACAAACACCACTCCTCTAATATATGCAACCACAACATCTAATAAATTAACTTAATAGATAGCAAACACAATTTATAATGTAAATAACAAATATATATATATATATATATATAGTAGACGAAGAGAAATAAAATATATGAGTTTAGGTAATATATTAAGTAGCAATACGATTAATTTATAATATAAATAAAATAGAAAAATCATAATTCAATTAAACTAATTTAATCAATTTTATTTTACCTTCTCAAAAGATAAAAACAATTTAAATAAATAAAAATACAAATTCATATCTTTAAAATAGACTCTGGATCACAACAATAATCTCACCACAATAATAAAAAAAAATACTGATCAGAGTTTAAAGTTTTATTTTATTTATTTATTTAATAAAAGAATAATTTTAAAATTAAAAAAATAAGAAGAAGAAAAATCTTGTTATAAATCCAATCCATCCTATTTCTTGACATTCCATTCTCTTCAACTAAATGTACTATATGATTCATATAAATACATTTACATACACAATCTACAATTATGTTTTAAAACTGAGATACTATAATTTTGAAGCCACATGAATCCTGAATACGAACCCTAGTTTGTACATCATAGATGCTGTAAATATGGTAGATAGAGATTATGACAACTAACCAAGCATCGTTTCGAATAATCCAAGGCAGTTATCAACAACTTGACCCATAATTTTCTGACATTATATTTTTAAGAGATCATTATAATTTTCTGACATTATATTTTTAAGATGAATATTAATTAATTAATGGAAAGTGACAAACATGAAGTTATGGTCCGTATGGGCAATGTAAATGTAAAATTTCTGCAAGTATTGATGTAAAAGATATATGGTTTGAATTCCTTAAAAGTATTGAAGTATAGGCTTTTCTAGCTATTCTTCTTCATGTTCTCGAACCAACTCAAGTGAAGGTGGAGTTGCAGAGAACTTTTGCATGCGCGCATGATTCAGAGGATCATGTATTCACATGCAATTTGGAAGATGAAAATGGAAAGAAATCATAGCTTTGAACTAAGGATGATTTCTGAGATTCTCATTCCGCATGCTTCAAAGTAGAATGTAGAATTATTCTTTACCCCTTTTACTGGTTGAAGTTGGAGTTGGCCACCCTCTTCTGTTTGTAGATAGTTTTTGGACACACCGACATATCGATTGATAAGACCCATTTGCAACAACAAGAATTCCTATCGTAGGCCTAACTTCAATCCATTTGCCACTACGGAAAATTTCTTGGGAAAACCTTTTTGTTAATTAATGAGACGTTAATTCTATGAATCTATAATTTTTTTTACAATAAATCAAATTTTTACAAGATTTAGGATTTCAGTTAAACTAGCCAATCTTTTAGTTGGCACTGATAAATATTTAACAAAGGTAATTAATTTAATTCCGGGTCAAAAATCATAGATTCATATTGATTCTATTTTACGAAAATTTCAGACGATTCCTTATTTGAAGAATTTTTAAATTTTGTTTTAGAATGATGGAAGAAATTAATCAAGTGGGGATAAAAAAGAAAATTCCTTTTCTCTTCTATGATTAATAAATAGCTGTATTATTGTTGAAATCGAGTTTGAATTGGCTAAGGGATTATATTGAAAATACGTATACCCTTTTTGTGAAAATTATGATATTTGTATTTTCTTTCAACTAATGAATTTATATAATAAACATGTTTAAAAAAATATAAAAGACTATTATTTATTTAATAAATATCAGATTAACGATAAAATCTTTACCTGTTTAAATGTTAATAACTTTTATTTTATAAGCATAAATGTGTCCTTAATAAAGAATGATATATATGTAGTCATAATAGTTTGAATAAAAAAAATTTCTTTAAGTAATAAAGCTTATAAGGAATCAAATTTAGAAACTACTGTATATTTTTTGATTTATTAAAGCCTAGAAATTAGAGTTAATATTATGATAAATCTTTTTTTAGTAAAAAAAATAATTTTGTAAACATAATAAATACTAAGATTTGTTAACTTGTCAATAAAATTTGACATAAAATATAATCTTGCGAACATGGCAAATATGCATATATTAAGATGGAAAGAGGTGAAAATAAATAAATGCATTCATCAAATTAGGCATTATCAACGTTTTTCCTTTTCATAAGTTGTCATATTCAACCAAATTATCCCACTTAATTCGGACATCTGATGACCAATTCTAACACAATTTACAGAGCCATGGGCATTGTAATTAGCACTATAAAAAGGGATGAATATGCCATATCCAAGATGGGAGAAAAATCAAAATCAAAATTTCATCAAAAGGGTAGTAATATCTACGATGGCTCAGGGAGGAGGCAGCGCAATGTTTGCATTAACCACCATGGTTTTGTTCCTTCTGCTTCAAAGCAATATCGTCTCTGCAGCAACGTTCACAGTAGGGGATGATGGAGGTTGGCGACCTGGAGTTCAGAATTGGGTGACAGGAAAATCTTTCCAGGAGGGTGATATCCTTGAATTCAATTATCCTCCAGAAAAGCACAACGTCGTCGTTGTGGATGAAATTAGTTATAACGCTTGCCAAGTACCAGATTGGGCGGCAACATATCAAACAGGCAACGATAAGATTGCTCTTAACTGTGGCAAAAACTTCTTTATTTGTGGTTTTCCAAAACACTGTGAGAATGGAATGAAGTTGGAAATCGTGGTTTAGTAATGCATCCTGCTGATAGAAGGATTCAATTGTTAGCATATAGCGAATGCTGCTTGCTGCATTGGAATTTCTATCCAACGGTTCTTATGTTCCTACATGATTAATAAAAACCAGTGTCTTCTTTTATGAATCTTTTTCATGTTAAATAAATATATAATTTTATTTAAGTAAATCGATCTAACTGATTTAGTTTATCTAACCTACAACAAATTGTATCTCATGCTTTGAATACATCCCAAAAGACTGTTGGATTAAGATTCCAGTTTATTTGTGGTTCTTCCAATTCCATAAGCAATAGAAATCTTTATGTTAAAGAATTTTAAATAATATTTAACATAAAAGAAAATCAAATTTTACATGAAAAAGAATTTTATACAAAATTAGAATAAGAGAAGGCTATACAAAAGTAACTTTCTCTAGTTTTAAAACATACAAACATAGAAAAACTATAAAGTGTGTATAGTATGTGGAGAGAAAAAGAGAGAAGAGATTATAGGAATATTTAAAGTAAATATTTTCTCTTTCATTTTTGTTTTGTTAGCCCAATTAGTGAGACTTTTTTCATTTTTCTTATGAAATACCAAGAATATTATTTTTGAGAGTTGTAAAATTTTAATAATATCTAGAAAGATTTAATTGTAATTCTATTGTTTGACAAATACAAGTTATCGTATTAGGGTCATGTAATTTTTTGCTCATATAAAAATTAGTGTGTCTTTTTTTTTATTATAGTTTTATGGTATTTTATTTTCGTACACAATTTTATTTAATCACACAAGAAGGGAAAATAATTATTTTGCTATATATTTAATTAGATAGCTTTTTTCATCAAGTAGTATTGGAGTCCAGGTTTTTAAATTTTCATTTTTTGAGTGGATTAAGATGGAAGAGAATATTTTTTACTTATATGATTAAATTAAAAGTGTCAAATTATGTAATTTAGAAGTTTAGGATGAAGGATTAACTTTATCGCAAAGATTTATATGAACCCATTAAAGGCGATGAAGCAAAATTTGTCAAATTGGGTAATACACAATAGGCATAGTTGCTCAAAAAAGCAATTGCTATTATTAGGCATTGGATGTATTATAACTGACCACGCAAATGAATTCTAAGGGATAATCAATTAGATTAGTTAATTATCATAAAAATTATTTTAGAAGATGAAGTACAAACTTTGTTGCTGTTTAGATAGTTACCAAATAGTTTAAGACATTAGTAGTATCAGTAAATAATTCTGCAGACTGCACCTAATGAGAAGATATCTTTGATTATAGTTGAGGATAGGTTGTAGAATGAAGAAGCCGGAAGGAAAATACAAGCATAAGTTCCTTTGAATCAAATGCACTCATTTCAGAGAAACAAGAAAAATTGGGAAGGAGCTAAAATAGAAATTCTCGCAATAAGAACACTGCTTTCATTGAAACAGAATAGGGCACATATAAAGAGTGTAAAATTTTAGAAAGAGAACAAGCAAAAGAAAAAGGTAAAGTGCAAAAGAATGATAGAAAGAGTAATGTTGGCAGTAGCATATGATGGTATAGTCATCATCTAGGAAGAGAACTCCATACATCTCACATCTGATACCAGTGATGGAGTGATTAATTTGCTTACTTTTATGTTATTTCACATGAAGATTTCTTCATATCTTATACAAGTGGTAAGTATAACTATGTTATGATGGAAAATGACAGTGTATTCAAGGTAATAGGCATAAGAGATATGATGGGATACAAGTTATTACTGAAAGAGGTCAGACATATTCTTTATATTCGCCTCAATTTGATCCCCACTTGATGACAACAGTTTCAATAATTACTTTAGTGAGGGAAAATAAAAGCTCACCAAATTAAGGCACTTAGGTATTTGTGAAAGGATAGAAAATAAGCACTCTCTATATTATACAAACTAACATCAACAAATCAAATGTGAATTATAGTTGCAAAATTCAGATATTGAGATTTGACAAAAAAGACTTGGCCATATAAGCGAGAATGTGCTCCAAGTTCTAGTTACAAAAAACTTCTACCTAGGTTAGCAGGTAAAACTCTCAAAACTTGGGTTCATTTGCTTAAAAAAAATGGCACACAAAATAACCTTCCGTAATTTTTATCCTTATGGATCCAAGTTATAAATTGTAAATGCAGTCATCGAATGAATATTTATGTAAATTTTCGAAGTATTATCGATATAATAATGCCCTCAAATCAAATGTATTGTCCAGGAATCCAAAGCATGGGTACTAAGAGTACAAGTAAGTGGCAGTAAAGCAAAGATGGTGATTGCAATGATCAAAGGAGCTTTAAACAAGCGATGCTGCAATCCTACATTATTACATTCCTATAAAAAGTGAAGAAAAAGGGGAAAATATCTCGGAATATGTTATGCTTTTCACAAACAATCGGGACCTGAATGGTTGACTTCCACAAAATTACAATTTACTACAACACATATACATGTCGAAACTCTGTTGCTAGAAAGCCAAAAAGTACGTATACTAAAAAACAATTTATAATATTATGTATTAAATGGATTACCTTTGTTAAATTTAAAATT
This sequence comes from Trichilia minutiflora, assembly GCA_035590515.1. Taxonomy (NCBI): domain Eukaryota; kingdom Viridiplantae; phylum Streptophyta; class Magnoliopsida; order Sapindales; family Meliaceae; genus Trichilia; species Trichilia minutiflora. The sequence goes on along the minus strand of JAVXUL010000013.1, from coordinate 2,050,981 downwards.
AGAAAATGTAAAATTTACAATATCAACCGGTAAAATTACAATGTAATATATACCATCAAATTTTACAACTTAAAACGTTAAACTTATAACTTTTACCGTATTAGTTAAACCCAAGAATTTTCAACTATATATAATAACAAAAATGAAAGCAACCTAAGACATAATTTCTCAATAATTAACGTGTATAGAACATTTATAAGTTGATAATTGTATAGTTTCACCTGAATCTTGATCAAAGATAATAATATGTTGAACGAAAGTAGCCACTGCTGGGAGAGAGTGAAGAAAGCATTAAGCTGCATATACGCTGAACCCAACTGAATAAAAACAAATGCTAGTAAAATCTGAAGTGAAATTTGAAAGGAACAAGAAGTTTTCCTTCTTCTAGAGTTATTCAGGGAGAAATTTACAGAGCCAGTTTAGCATTCTAGCCACCTCCAAAGGCCAAGATTATTATAAAATTACTGGAGGCGGACAGAATGCCAAAATAACTCTGCAACAAAAATCCACCCCGTGATAAACCCTACAAAAGCTAGCCATAGCAACAAGACGATGATAATCGATGAGATTATCATGAATAAATCAAGAGTCAATAGCTGAAATTTATATAGCATACAGACGTAGAAAGTAAATGTTTATTAATTAAATATGGAAAACATTCTTTAACTTTTTTCTTCGAATAAAAGTAAACTTTTTGTACAGGGTGCATGAGCCTGCATGGTGTTGTACGATCTCTCTTGGGATTGGGATGGATTCATGGTTGACGTAGCATTTTTTTTCTTCTTCAATTCATTCTTGAGATAGTTTGACAAAAAACAATAATATGAGTGTATAAAACAGAAAATTAAAATCTGATAATATAAAATTTTAACAAGTGATTTTAGAGTCGACCTGACTTTCTTTTGACTATATAGATTTTGTTCATAATCCATAGATTTTATTAATTCAATAAGCTTTTTAATAATGGCTGCAAAAGGAGGTTGCAGAATGGACTCTGTTCGTATTTGTCTCGAACTCAATTGTCAACTCACAATTCAATTCGTTCAAACTTTCCTTTTGGTTTACACGTACTTCTCGGCTAAAATCACTAAGTTTAAGAAAAATATCACCTTATTTTTAAACCTAAAATAAATAATACTTAAATTTATAAAGTATTTAACTGCTAAAAAATCTATTATATTCCTATTCTTTAATTATATTAAAAAATATTTTTACATATTTTTATAAGATTTGTAAGAACATTAAACAGTAAAAGCTTTTGTGAAGGCCAATAAAATTATTCTAATAACAAAAATTACCCCCTATTTAATAAAATAAAAATATTTTTTTGAATAAAATTAGTTTTAATTAAATATTTTTTAATATATATATATATAAACACACACATTTTCATAATTTAACATAACAGTATTGTTAGATATTGACTAATAATAATAGCTATTTGAAAAAAATAAAGACTAAAAAATTTGATCAAATTTATATTTTTTAAATTTTGTTATCATTATTAATAATAGATGTCATTTAATTCTTTATATATATAAACACCTTTTTTTTTATATATATGACGAAACTCTAACCTACCCAACTCAAACCATATGTCAAACCAATGAAGTGATACACAATCCACATTAACAAACGATGATACTACATTAAGAATAATCGGGTGCTACTAAGCGTGGGATCAAAGCAAAGGCAACCAGTCAGCAAAGAACAGACCAAATAAAATCCTTGGGAAGATTAGCTCATTAACCCACGGTTGAGACTTCCTATTTAAATCGTAATACCAACCTATAGCTTGAACCTGGGATCAGTGCAAAGCAACTGTCTAACAGATCCTTTATTATTAAGTCACACCACAGGTGGATTATATATACACACATGATTTTTAATTTTTTTAAATTACAAAATATAAAATAATTTTTTATTTTATATTAAAAATTTTAAATCTTATATCAGACGTCTTCATTTTTTTTTTGATATTTTATAGCAGTTAAATAAAATTTTTGAGAGTTTAAATGTCACTTAAGATAAGTTTGAGAATTTAAGTTACACTGATTTTTAAACATTTGCCCCACTTTTTATAAGAAATACTTTGGAACAATGTCGGATAAGTCCCCAAATTTTTACTAAATATTATTTTTATCAAGAAATTTCTACTTCAGTGCCCAGTTTTAAAATTCGTCGGGACAGAAATGGAGCGAATTTCCCAATGAGATTTCTCCTAATGGCTTCTTGACCCAAGGATTTATACAGGAACCTGCCACTGACGGGATAGAATTGGGAAAGTAAAAGAGAAATGAGGTAAAGAAGATGAGAGAATTAATGGAGCACGGATCGATTTACTACTTCCTATCTTACTGTTCCATTTTTTATTATTTGTATAATAAATACAAAATATAAATAAAATTATGTACATAAAAACCAAATATACAAATGCATTATGCATATATCAAGCTTCAACTACAAAAACTCAAACACAAGTTGCAGTTGCATGCATGCTAGACAAAGCAGATAAAGCAGGAAAATATATTGAGCAGCTCTGGCAATAAATTCGTAGTTTTGGAAAAGGGATTACGGGCAGGATGTTTTTCATCAACTTAGCCAATTTAAAAATCTATTTATGTGTACCTCAACCATCCGTTTTCGTAAAGGCTGGATCAGAGAGGGACTCTGTAGGAAGGATCCACCATTTTCAGAATGAATAAGTTCCCTCTGTTTCCTCTCGATATTCTAAAAGAACAAAATTCAATGTAAATAAAATATTTTTGCAAATATATCCTCAAAAGAAATTAAAGTGATGCAGAGCTAGCATTCGACAATATCTTGCAACTAGAAGAATAAAAAACGTGGAAGTTGATGCCACTAGGTTTTTTTGCATCAATGGGTCTATCAGCGGTCCACTGCAGCTTTAGATGAATCAAGATACAAAGAATTATGGCTCAGTTTACCGATGTTTTTTAGAAGTGGAAATAAAATTTGCAAAATCTTTATTTCATATCTATTTAAACAGTTGGGAAATTGAAATTTGAAATGCGGTTGTATCCATGGCAAAGTTCACCAAGGATTCTTGCAATGTCCAAAACCAACTTGCAAGGTCAAAGGACGTAAATACACAATGACATTGCATGATAGTTCACTACGTTGAAATTAGCTAAAACATAAATAGGATTATCTCTTCTAATATGAAATACTAATTTAGGTCTTGATCATTTCTTTTAACCTTGGAGAAGAATTTAGAAATTCTGAAATAGTTGAAGATTCTTACCATCCTGTCTTCAATAACTAATTTAGTGTTGTGATGCAAACAGTGATTGTAAATTCAGAATGCTACCAAAATGAAGTAATGCTTACGCTACAAATGGAATATTTAACAGATGGTTAGTAATTCAGTCAAGACTGTTTTCATGATAAATAAATTTTAAGTTCAATTCTAAAAGGAGTAGAAAAGAGCTTTAAATGAGCTAAGAAAGCTATTCTGTTTTCATTTGTAGTAATTCAGTCAAGACTGTTTTCATGATAAATAAATTTTAAGTTCAATTCTAAATGCCGAAGGATAACAAAAAAGACAACAGAAATAACAATAATATCCACATACGAAACCTTTGAGAGTAAACGTACTACCATTTGACTTAGAAGCTTCAGTTTGTACTGACTGTTAGTATTTCAACTTAGTTAGCATGTTTAAATTCATAATCTTACAAATTTACAGTTTTTCACCGATACTTATGAAAAATTTGCAGCTCTTGAAAATATGATAAAAAAGAATAGCTAAGCATTTGAACAACTTACCGTAACTCCTCATCCAAGTATGTAATTTCCAACTGACCACGGCCACTACCAGGTGACTTAATTGGTATCTGTGAGACAATATTTAAAGATTGTTAGAATAGATTTTCAGTTAGAAACTCAGTAGGAACGTAGGGTCATTCTTTTTTGTTTGTTCACACCTTGTTACGGTTAGGGAAAATTTTCAGAACTCTTAACTGTCTCTTTCTAGATATTCTGAAAATTTAGATAGTTATACCAGTATTATACATTGCTTAAAGAGATTAAAAGTTTATAAATGATTGAACTATCTATTTATATTTCATTTTATTTTTATTGTTGAGATAGGAATTAAAAGTAAATTTATGACATACAAGATATCTCAAACAAGAGATGCTTTCTGTTAGGTGCAATCCTATTAGCCTAAAAGATTACATATTTGATTCCTTTCACAACTTTGTCAACATTTATTGTATATTTCATCTTGCCACTATCAACATAGCACCAAAATTTCAGGAAAGAATATTTAAGCTTTATATTCTTACTAGCACATTGTTCTATGATAAAATATAAATACCAAGTCAATGTACAAATGATATTCTAATATACATGGAACATTACAAACAAAATGAAAAAAGGGAAAAATATATATAAATATATTTATTAGAGACTAGCAAAAAAATATTGTCACCTACCAGACCAGCAATTCTCAAATAGTCAAATTTAACAGCCACCCTTCTTGTATTTAGAGGTACCAGATTAGCTGTGGCCTGCAGAAATATTGATAGATATATTTCAACATGAACTTAAATGTGAGTAACACATGAACTTTAATGCATGGAAAATGAGTCTCGACTATAGTAATTTAACAATCCCAAAATCTGCAGTTGTGACAAAAGAACCATAGTAATCATACATTTATAGAGTGCATCGATGATAGGATATCATTGACTTTGATTCTTGTCAACCATGTACATTGAATCTCATATTCAAAATGTTTATGCAGGTATATGAACTCCAACGTAGATGTTCATAAGACCAGAATACATATGAAGGATGAAGGTTTATGCCAGGCACAAAAGGCACTTCTATTTGAGTAGATTAAGCAAGTCAAACATATATGCTTGCTGAACATATGACTCAATAAAATATGCAAATCCATTCCAATTCTTACCCCCTGTCTTTCTAGGTGGTGACACTTTTGTTTATCATTATTGTTTCTTTAAAATGTAAATGGATATAAGCATGCTAGGCTTATGGAAAGTTGTTTATTAACTTCTGCTCAAAAGTGCTCTTTGCTTCCCAAAATGGATTTACATGTTTAGGTACAGGAACAAAATTGCAACATAATATATAAAGCAACATATCAATATAATTATGTGATTCTTATTTGAAATAAGTGTATAAAAAATTATAGCAGATGAAACAATGAATAAAACTGCAATATCAATTAACTAAATATTGAACAAGAAAAATCACCTGGTTAAAGAAAGGCCAAGTTTCCATATTTTGGGCCCTCAGATTGTCTACATTTATTGCCTGGTAGATTTTTCCATTTGGTCTCAAGAATTTTGGCCTCTGTCACATGAAAATGGTAAAAGTACTAAAATTAAATTTAAGTGGGCTTATATATTGTAAGTGAAACAGATGGTTAACATGTCTACAGGTAAATAAAATTGATATAAAGAGAAAAGAATACCGAATTCATGTAATTTTTCATATCCTCTTACAGTATTAAATAAGCATGTAAAAATAAAACTAATTACATATGGATTCTTATCGACTATATTGTACACAATCAACATCATTTTAATATGCTCATCTAATTTCAAATGTTATAAACATGTGTAGCTTGTTCATTTTTATTGTTCATCTAATCTGAAACGTTTATAAATGTTAGGTTTACCTATTTCCTTAAACTTTTAGGTCAAGTGGCAATTAATTAACATGGTATCAAAGTTGGTTTTGACCAAGAGGTCTTATCCCCCATGTGTTATGTATTTGTATTTGTTTCTATCTTCTGTCCCTGATCAAACTCCTTGCCATTTTCTCTCTCTGCTATGGCTTGATCCGTGTGACAAGCCTGATCCATATCAAGAGCCTATTAGAGCTTAATACACTTATTTAGGTCCTTTACAACTAGCTTCAGATTTTAGGTGAAATGGTAACGTAACAATCAAATAGATCATAGATAAATTCTTCTAGACCATATAAATTTTAGACAACTGATGTAGTGCATTTCTACATACACTTTCAATGATCACAACATGCTTTTTAGTAGGACAAAAGGAAGAAACAAGGGCCACATACTATATCTAAAACTGCAAGGAACCCACCAGAGTTGGTTTCAATCAGTGTCTGTTCTTCTACACCATACACAGAAATAATCATTGCAAATACTTGATAAACACAATTATTTACACTTTTTGATAATGTAAAGGTTTTCAGAATCCACTTTGAATAAACATACCAAATTCTCAGAGATTCTTGAAACGCATCTAAATTTCTTCCTTGTCCTATTAGAAGTTCCATATCTATTAGCCATAGATTGTATTTGCCTGCTTCCAGAATTTTCCTACTTGGGATAGTCTTTGGCAGCTTTTATTTGTTCAAATAAAGCATTTATCAACATCTGGTTAGACATTCTTCATCAAATGCTTTTTCTTGCTCAGATATTGTTGCCTTAGCATTAATCACTACCCATGTCCCATCCACTACCCCCAAAAGAATTTGCATACAAATGTTAAACTTCGTTAAAAAAACTATTGTTAGTGCTGAGAACTCAAGCAATATAGTAATAAACAAAAAATAAATAAAATTAGGAAACAATCAACCTTTGTTTGCAGAAGTGATTGAGATGTTGTATATATAAGTTCCCATTTTCCACTCAGCAGGTTGGACTTTAGAGGCTCCTTAATAGCATTCACTGCCTCGAGTTGGCGAGCGATCTGATAAAAAATACCAAGTTTTCTAGAGAGTTATTAACAGGGAGAAAATTCAATAAATTAGGAATCAGTAAATTTAAGACTATATTTCATTAGTTTTGATAAATAAATACACAAATTAAGTGGTGACATGATATGAATAGTAATAAACTTCCGGCCTTCCTAGTTATTTTAAAAAGGGAATCGGCATATTCCTTCACTAAGGTTTGCCATACGTTACCTCAATGCAAGTAAGCTTTAATAAGCATACATCTTCCTCCTTTTTGCCCACTGTTTATCACCTAAGTAATGATGATAACAATAAAGTGATTCTTAGATGAAAAATTTCCTACTCTTTCTTTCCAGCATTTCATCAAATATGTTCTGTGCAATGCTTCACTCAATCTCATTTCAAGTATCTCATTCGAAGATGTTTTAATTTACATAGGAATTGTAGCATCCATATTAAATTCAATATTTGCAACAAATTTTTCCCTTAGAAGCTTTTTGATCAACTCCAAGGGTTTAATAATCTAAATTTAGTCTCAAGTTTTTGGAGGGCACGGGTAACTTCAAACAACACAATACCAGTAACTTACATTCTTCTCACCTCACCAACCCTTTCTTGGTCCTCTGGAGAGGCCTCAGCGCCACGATCAAGAGGTTTAATCACCTGATAAAGCTCCTCCTTCAAAGTCTTAACATCTTTTCCGTTTGCTGAAAATCCTGTAAAGAATGAAACCCTAATCCTGCATTTTCCAAATTCAGCAAAATCCGATGGTCTCCGCGAGCAAAACACGAGATGGGCGCTGTCAATATTTTGTTTTGAAAAACGAAAATTAAGCGAAATAGGAGAAGGATGAGAAGCGGAGGAATGCTCAGTTGAAGATTGAAGAAAATTTGAAAAATAATTTACAGAAGCAACAGCGATGGCCATTGATGATGAAAATTAAAAAATGTATGAACTAAATGACAACTTTTTTTTTTCAAACAAATTTGAATGTTAGGTTTTATGGTTAATAATATCACAGAAAGAGGGAGGGAAACTAGGTGGACCATTTAGCATAAAACACAGAGTACTTGGATTTGAATGAAATATTTCAATATGTTGTACGTACGTGTCTTTCCATCGGGAAAAAATAAAATAAAAATGATTCTATTTTGACACAGTCTTAAAATTCATCGGGTGCAAAAACTATTTTTAAACTTAATTTTAAATATTTTATTCAAAGTATTTTATCTTTTAAAATTGAACAAAACCAACATTTTTATATCTTTGCTTATACTTTTTACTCTCTCTCTCTTTAGAAAATTATAGCCCTTAAACTCATTATCGAAATCATCGTTGGTATAATTATTAGGGATACAGTACAACTCTAAATTTAAATTCGTAAAATATGAGTTTTATTTATGTTTTAAAAATTTAAATTTTTTTTTGTTATGGTTTACGAAAATGAGAAATTGAAATTAATATTACGCAATGGTTGATTGAAAAAATTATGATAGAAATGACATTATTGTAGATGTTTTTGTTATTAATTGGTGGTGATTTTTTTGCCAGAATAAATATACACTCTCAAAAATGATTTTAACTATTTTCAAAAATATTATTTAATTTTTTTTTAAGGAGTTGATTAGAATCGTTATTCTATAGTGACATATATATA
>JAVXUL010000013.1:2010542-2020702 GCA_035590515.1 Trichilia minutiflora | reverse complement strand
ACACCATAATCTTATCCAAGATATATTCATCAAGTTCTATACCCTCTCGTGCACAATCTAACCACAAAGACATACAAGAATACTCTTGAGGGATTTACTATTAAATCCATAATACAGAGGAATGGGTTTCACATAGACCATATAAAATATACCCATCCATACAGAGTCTAATTCTAAACGTCTCAGATCTAAGGATTATATTACACACTATTACAATCTATTGATAAATCATTGACTACATGCATACTATATGATTTGTTAATATGTAACCCTGTTCGATCAATAGTTCACCAACTATATATCTATACTTCTGACAATACCCATATTATCAACCTACATATATCATCATATAATATCATTAGGTGACAACTAGTATGCTTACTATATGATATAGTTGCCCAATCTATATCACGTACGTAAGAAACAATATGATAATTTTATTTAACCATTAAATGAAAATATCTTAACTATTCACATATATTCTTTATATATGAGCATGCCAATATAAAGGAAACAATTAACGTATATGAATAAAGAATAATTCTTTCATGACTAATCAAAATTTTATATAAGATCACTAGCCCTGAAATCGATAACACGAATAGCTTCTCGGGCATACACTAACAGTTACCTTTGCAAGGTTATTTTTTCAACATTTTTATTTCTTTTAGGATAACGACTTACTAACTTAATTTGAATAGCTAGAGGACACTCACGGGGCTATTTATATTATGGAATTAGATATCTAACTCCTAACCCCCTATAGAGAAAATAGAGCATTTATTTATGCTTAAAAGAAACCCTAAGAGAAATCCAGGGTGATACTACCTTCAAGTGAGGCTTCAAAAATCAAATCCAATAAAGGAAAACCCCACCTGCAAGAAGGTCTGAAAAAATAAATGATTCTTTATAGGTGGGAACTGGAATTCAGAACTTGACATCCTTGTCCCAAGAGCTTTCAGTGAGGCCCTTATGTGGGGAGGAGAACCAAACTTAAGCCCATATAGGTTACATATAATAAAGGAAGCAAGGTCTTAGATCCAAGATCAAAGAGTCTTGCTTTTAGGTATGTAGCTATTTGCCTCAAGTCTAGTCAAGCATATCCCGAGTAAAGACTTCGTGAACCTTTAGAAAATAAACTATTTACATTTTTTGTATATTACATTGTGATTCTGATATGATTATTTATATATGACAATGACCATTTTTCTTGTTTTTTCTTCAAGAGCAATGGCATCAAAGAAAACTACTAGAAATCCCCTTGCTGCCCTGGGCAAATTGGTAGGGAAGAAAAAAACAGAGGCCCTACCGAAACCTCTATAGAAAAAAGAATAAACAGTGGTGTCAGTAGGGGGCCTTTTTTTTAGGAGACGCCAAAGCTTGCAACTCATTTCGGACTTTAACTCTGAAGCCTACCCCTGTCCCAAACAAACAAAGATAAGGGAAACATCCTAAAAAGAGAAAAAACATCACAATAAAACCTACTACTGGGGAGAGATTTTTTTAGTTGGTGAATATTCCTGTGCTTCGCCCCGAAGACATCAATAAGATAAGAGACAACATTATTCTTACCTTTTGGGGTTGGTGAGTGATGCTGCAAGGTTCATATCTCCTAATGTCTCCAAGAAACTAAAATCCTGGAAAGATGAAGAAGTCATAGAGTTTATGTATCGATGGGGATTATGGGGTAAGTAATTTACTTAGCTTTTTATAGACTTCTCTTCTGCAATACTCTAATTACTTGTTTGGTATATACTGTCAAGCAGATGAAACTCTAAGAAAGAGCTCGTAAATAAGACTCGAAGAAGCTGGAAGAACAGAATGCTTGGGCAATGAAAAAAGCTAAGAAACAGAGGCTCTTCCGATGATAGAAAGGACGAAGTTTAAGACGAAAAAGCAGGAGTGGACTAAAGAGAAGAAGAGGTTAGAAATTCGAGTAGCTACCTCAGAGTCTGAGCACACCAACTTAGGCACTAAAAATGTAAACCTTAGGTCTCGACTGTCACGAAAGGAATTTAAGCTGAAAATTATCAAAAAAAAAGGCAACCAGAGAAGTTAGAAAAGCACAAGAAGCCACTGCAGCGACCAAGGCCGTTGGTGAAGCCAAGATGGATGAGACTATCGATTTAACTTGCCAAACTTTTAAGTCTTAGCACTCTTATTTCAATCTTGGCTAGCTGTACCAGGCTCTTGGGAGAGAGATACTAGACTTTGGAGATGCAACTTCCAAAACAAACAAAGATGCCCCTACTACCGACCCCAATATCGAGACTATTACTGGTGATACTCTGATCATTTAGAATAAGCCTCCAACTAATCAGTCTGTCGTACTTCCCACCGAAAAAACTGTAATAACCCCCACCGAGCAAGGTCTTAAGCCTTTGAAAGAAAAAGAGATTACTTTACACGTAGAGACCTAGGACCTGACTTTTTTCTTTGTAATTTTTCTTGTTTTTCAAAAATGTAGAAAGACAAGTTACACTTCTTTATAATAGAATATTCTTCTTTTAATAGTGAGCTTCTATTTATATTTCTGCTCTTTATGTTTAGATTGATATCCTTTGAGTGAAGACCTATCTGCACTTGTATAACTTAAATAGATTTAAGTAATAGAAGTTATTCAAACATATAACTTAAATCAAAGTATTTAACTGAAATAAAATATTCAAAAAATATTTCATCTAATTTAGAGGTCATCTTAAGATAAATTAACAGCACAATAATTAACTAAGGCAAATTACTTAAAAAAATATTTCACTAAATATAGAGGTTCGATCACATAATATCAGAGTGGTTAACTGAGATGAACGGCAAGCATTTGAGGTATAAACAGAATTATCATAACAAATTTTTCTGTCTTCATTAATTATAAACATAAATTGCCTTTAAAATAGATAAGAAATAATAAACTTATCTAATTGTCGACCCATTTTTAAGAATAATAGAAATGTAGAGCAGATCATCATTATTATATGTCTTAGGTCATAGACAATATAGTCCAGGCAATAAATAATACATTTTGAACAAGTAATATTCACAAGTAGCTTTTAGTATTATCCACAAGTAACTTGATCACAAGTAGCTTTAAGTAATTTTCACAAGTTGCTTTTCGCATTATCTACAAGTAGCTTCTCGTATAATCTGCAAGTAGCTTCTCGTATAATTCACAAGTAGCTTCAAGGATCTATAAGTAGTTTCTCGTATAATCCACAATTAGCTTCGAGGATTCACAAGTAGCTTTAAGGATTCACAAGTAACTTATCGTATAATCCACAAGTAGCTTTAACTAAAGAGAAAAATATTCACCAATCAAAAACATAGAAATTAAATTCTAATAGAGTACATTTAAGAGTGATAAGGTTTAGCTTCTTTAGGAACTAGGTGTGTATGACACCTGGTGTTGGATCAGGAGGGTCGGTCTAAAAGGTTGGATCAGGGATAATACAACTTTAATTTTTCAGTATTTTAAGGCTTTTTGACTCGTACTCTATTCGGGGTCTCCAGTTTGTAGACTCTGAGTCTAAAAACTTGAAAACATTGTATGGTCTTTCTAATTGGCTTTGAGCATCCCTTCATCAGGAAGTTTTGTATTAAGAGTTACTCGTCTGATAACTAAGTCTCCTCTTTGAAAGGTTTATTGTCTAACTTTCTGGTTGTAGTATCGATCCACCTTCTACTGGTGGTTATCATTCTTATTCCAACTTCATCTCATTTTTTCTCTGATATATCTAAGTCTAGTTGTTAGCTGGTTTTATTCTTCTTTTTATCATAGTCTTATACTCAGAAAGTTGGGACTCAATTTTAATTGGGATAATGGCTTCGTATCCGAAAGTTAGAAGAAATGGAGATTCCTCTATAACAACTCTTGGGGTGATTCTGTAAGCCCAGAGTACCTCGGGCAATTTGTCAATCCATGCTCCTTTATGTTCTCTAAGCTTCTTCTTCAAGGCTTTCTTGACTATCTTGTTGAAAGCTTCCACTTATCCATTAGCTTAAGGATGGACTGGTGTTGCAAATCTCAGATCAATATGTGATCTCAATTAGATTATTGTACTCAAGTATAGGTAGTCTTATTATAATATAGTTTGGTGAGTTCAAGTGTCATACCCACAAGGAGTGTTTTTTTCAAGAGTCTAATTAGGTTATGTCCAAGTTAGGGTCCAATAACAAAAGTCTAATAGTAAAGGTAGAATAAATTATGGATCAATTTTAAGGAAAGAATTACCAAATAAAGATTAAATACAAATTAAAATACCAATGCTTTGAAAATTGATATTTTAGGATGATGATAGTAAATTAGATCTCTTATTTAACTCAATTGAGATTAATTAAAGAGTTATCCCAATCGGAAGATGAAAATTATTTAATGCACGAAAAATATATTTTCTTCAAAAAATTGATATTTGATCAAAATTATATCTTTTTCAGAACTAGACCCACAAAAGACACAAAAACTACGAATTTGATGAACTGGGATATTTTTTATTTTTACACTAGGCTGAACTTTGATAGTGAAGAGAGTGATTTCGTATATTTATGGTGGAAAAGAAAAATAATATATTGACATTTATATAGGTAGCTTGATTAAAATGACAACTGATTTGAAAATAAGCAATAAAATTCAAAAGTAAATGATAAGCACATATAAAAGTTAAAAAGAACAACGCATAAATAAAAATAAAAGAACCACACTTTTTTATTGATAGTTGTAACTGTGGTTTACATCTTCCTCTGGTTTTACATGGAGTAATAGCTTGAACACCCTCTATGGGTCGAGGATAGGCTTCCCATCCAATTTACTTAAAAATTGGCAAACAGGGTTGTTTATAGTCATATTCCCAAGACTATATCGTTTATGCTCATTCAAAAATAAATTTCATAATTTGAGAAGCTGTCTTTGCACAGGTCAACAAGAATACGTCTTAAGAGTCAATAGAATATCATCTAAAGACTTCTTACTCAGCCATCCTTAATAAATATAATCTTATCTCTCGATTCATGGAAAGAAAATCCAAAGAACTACATCGCGTATCACAAGTTCATTGTGCACATTGATGACAAATTCCTAATCTTTTAGCTCTACGTTTCTTAGCATAAGAACTCTTACCTAAACCAGGCATGTGAAGAATAAAAGGATCAAAAGATTCTACACCTAATCAAACATTAGCTTCGATTAACCACTTTATATCCTAAAGTATACCATTATCCATTAATACCCTTAATCTTGTCATCCTAGTTTTGTAAATTTTTGTCAAACTATTTATAGGAAGGAAAGAAAAACATTTTCATAGTTTTAAAATAATTTCATTCATTTTTTAAAGAGAAAAAGAAAACAAAGATTTTTTTTTATTTATAGCTCAACTATTTTGGGAGAACTGAAAACTGACTTGAAATGTGATGGAGTACCATTATCCACCATTTAACTGAAAAAAACAAAGACAAAGGTTACTAACTATATTGTAAAAATAACAGAAAAATTATTAGAAAAAGAAAAGAAATTAAAAACTAATTTGTAGAATAATTTTTCTCATAACAAAGATTAAAAAGACAAAGAATTTCTTCCTGGGAGTTTATTTTTTAAAAATGGTTTGAGTATTTATCCATTTACTTTAAAAACATTATCATTTTTAAGATTTTCAATGTCAACAACTCTAAAAGGGTACACGTGTTTTACAATAAATGGGCCGATCTATCTAGATTTTAACTTCTTAAGAATAAATGAAGTCTATAATCATAAAGCAAAACTTTTTGATCAACTTTAATTATTTTTCTAAAAATCATTTAATTATACCCAGCTTTAATTTTAGCCTTCTGAATTTTTGCATTCTCATATGTAGCATTTCTCAATTCTTCTAACTCATTTAACTGCAATTTGCGTAATTTACAAGCATCATCAAGGTTTGTGTTGAAACTTTAATAACCCAGTAGACTTTATGCTTAATTTTCATATGTAAATGACAAGGTTTTCCATAAATTAACGAATAAGGAGGCATCCCCAATGAAGTTTTAAAAGCAATTCGATAGGCTTAAAGTGCATCTGTAAATCTTAAAGATCAATCCTTACAATTTGGGTTAACTGTTTTTTCTAAAATTTGTTTTATCTCTTTATTTGACAATTCAACTTGTCTATTAGTTTGTAGATGATAAGAGATAAATCCTTTATGTGTAATTCCATATTTTCTCATCAAATTTTTAAAAAGTTTATTACAAAATATGTTCCTTCATCACTTATAATGGGTCAACGAATTCTAAATCGACTTACAATATTTTCTTTTAAAAATTTGATCACTGTTTTATGATCATTATTTTGACATAAAATTGCCTAGATCCATTTTGAGATATAATCTACTATAACTAATATACACACAAAACCAAAAGAAGGTGAAAAAAGGCTCATAAAATCTATATCCACAACAATTCAAAACTTCAATAACAAGAATGGGGTTTAAAGGTATCATGTTTTACTTTGCAATGGATCCCAATTTATGATAATTCTCACATGTTTTACAAAATACATATGTATCCTTGAAAAGAGTTGGCCAATAAAAACCACATTGCAAAATTTTTGTTGCTGTTTTCTTTGAAGAAAAATATCCTCTACATGCCTCATTATGACAAAAATTAATTACACTACTTATCTCATCTTCTGGTATGTATCTTCAAAATATTTGATCTGAGCAATACTTGAACAAATATAGATCATCCCAATAAAAATTTCTCATCTCACATAAAAACTTCTTATCCTGATTACCCCATTCAGATGGTATTTTTTCTGTTGTAAGAAAATTAACAATATTAGCAAACTATGGTATTATAGTGATAGAAAATGAAATTTTATCAGAAAAAGAATCATTAATAGAAGAGGTTTCAAATGATGAATCTATTGTCAATCTCAATAGGTGATCTACAACAAAGTTTTTAGCTCTTTTTTATGCTTGATCGCGATGTTGAATTCTTGTAGTAATAAAATGCACCATATGAGTCTTGATTTTGCATCCTGTTTAGTCATTAGATATCTCATAGCAGCATGATCAGTAAAACCAATGGTAGGAGACCCATGTAAATAAGACCAAAATTTATTTAATACAATTATTACAGTAAGTAACTCTTTTTTAGTTATAGTCTAGTTCATTTGAGCATCATTTAAAGTTTTACTTGCGTAATAAATTACATAAAGCTTACCTTCCTTTCTTTGTCCTAGAACAGCTCCAACAGCATAATTACTTGCATCACACATTATCTCAAAAGACAAAGATCAGTCAGGAGATTGTATGATAGGAGTAGATATCAAAAGTTTAATTAATTTATCAAAAGCATTTTGACATTTTTGTGTCCATTCAAATATATTATCTTTTATCAAGAGGTTACGAAGTGGTTTGGATATAGCATTGAAATTTTTTATGAACCTCCTATAAAATTCAGTATATCCTAAAAATGAATAAACTTCCCTAACTGTTTTTGGTGATGACAAATGAGTAATTATTTTCACTTTGGCTTTATCAACTTCAATTCCCTTAGAAGATACCACATGACCCAAGATAATTCCTGAAGTGACCATGTAATGATATTTTTTCTAATTTAACACAAATCCTTTTTCTTCACATTGTTTTAAGATTTTATCTAAGTTTTCAAGACAATTTTCAAAAGAATTTTCAAATACTGATAAATCATCCATGAAACTTTTAAATAATGCTTAACCATATCACTAAAAATGCTTAACATGAATCTTTAAAAAGTTCCTAGAGCATTACAAAGTCCAAAAGGCATTCTCTTAAATACAAAGGTATCAAAAAGGCATGTGAATGTGGTCTTTTCTTAATCCTCAAGTGCAATAGAAATTTGATAGTAGCCTGAATAGCCATCAAGAAAGCAATAATGAGAATGACCTACTATTCTTTCTAAAATTTGATCAAGAAATGATAAAGAAAAATGATTTTTTCTAGTGATTACATTCAATTTTCGATAATTAATGTACATTCTTCAATTAGATGACACACATGTTGGCAATAACTCATCTTTTTTATTTTTTACCACTATAATTCCTAATTTTTTTAGTATTATCTGAGTAGGACTCGCCCATTTACTATCAGTGTAGCATCCCCCTCATGGGACCAATCTCATATAGCCTGTCAGCCCATCCCCCGGGCCTACCCACATGAGCCCTAAGTAGCTTGCCAGCCCTCTAGGCCCGCCCACTTGGTTAGGTATTGTTCTCTCTTGGCCCAAAACTTCGATCACTTGAAAGCTACAGCCCCCTTCACGAATCAAACCCAAGCACAAGGGCTTTTGTTCCCCAAAAAGGGACGCTTCTTAGACATCTTGGCTCATGTGGGTGGGCCTGGGGGTTGGACTGACAGGCTATATAAGGTGAATCTCACGAGGGGGATGCTACAATCAAAAATAGGATAAATGTTGCCTGTGTCAAGTAATTTAAACACTTTAGCCCTAACTACCTCTTTCATATGTGGATTTAATCTTCTTTGGGGTTGTTAAGATGTTCTAGTATTATCTTCTAAATGAATTCAATAAGTGCAAATTAAAGGGTTAATACCTCTTATGTCTTTTAAAGTACACTCGATTGTATTTTTATGGCATTTTAACACATTAATCAGATTACATTCTTGTTCGCTTATGAAAGTAGAAGAGATGAGAACTGAAAGAGTTTGCTCTTCTTCAAGATAAGTGTTGTAAGATTCTCGAGTTGATCAGGCTGATTTGTTATAATTTGACTTTTTTAGTTTTTTAGAATAGCTTGTGTACAGTTGTCAATTAGAGCTGAATTAGTGTTTTTAATTCTCTAGGATTCTTACCATATTTAGTCTCTTGTATAGTTATAAATATATACCAATATAGATCAAGAAATATAATTTTGGTTTTAGACCATATACGTTTTGATGGAATCAAAGCTTTGAACCCTATTTTCTGAAACCCTAGCCTCCTCCATCTGGATAATCCTCCCCTTTTCCTCTTCTTTTTTTAATCATATCTGAGATCTCAGAGACTCCCAAAACTATATACCTACCTACATCCACTCCTCCTATGTAGGTCTCCAATTCAGAATCCCACTCTATTCAAATTACCATGATTAAACTGAATAGAGAAAATTTTTTACCCTAATTCTGTGCTCATATATGTTCGTGGTAGGGGCAATATGGGATATTTGACTGGAGAAACTAAGGAGACTGCACCAAATGATTCTAGTCATACTAAATGTGATGTAGAGAACTTAATGGTAATAACATGGATGGTGAATTCTATAAAAGAAGATATCAACTTTAACTATATATGCTATCATAGGGCTAAAGAGATTTGGGACAATGTTAACCAGATGTACTTAGATTTGGGAAATCAATCTCAAGTATATCAGTTGACTCTGAAACTGGAAAAAATCCATCAAGGTGAGGATATTGTCACTAAATATTTTAATTCCTTGAAATGTCTTTGGCAAGATTTAGATCTCTTCAATAATTATGAATGAAAATATACCATAACTGTGAACATTATAAATTGATAGTGGAAGATAAGCATATTTTTAAATTTCTTATTGGACTTAATATGGAGTTTGATGAAGTTAGACATAGGATCATTGGTAGATAGTCACTTCCATCAATTGGGGAAGTGTTCTCTGAAGTCCAACATCAGGAGAGTCACCGGCTTGTTATGCTTGGTAAAAAAAACTCTAGTAGTTTTGTTGAAAATTCTACTCTTGTAGCTGGAGTGAATACTAATCGACACACTAATAAGAAGTCCAATTAAAACCTCGTGTTTACTGTGACTATTATGATAAACCACGCCATATGCGCGAGACGTGATAAAAACTGTTAGAGATATGCCCTAAACCCAATCGTGTCATATAGTTCAGGATTATATTTTCTTATATATATACTGTTTGAGGGAAAATATAGAGGTAACATGTAGACACCTAATCAGTAAGACACGTGGCAGGGGTCCAGGTTTAGTCCCAGGGTTCTCTGTTCTCAGGTGTATTCTATCCTAGGTACCTCGGTCTAATAATGCCATGGCCTCAGGTATCCTACGGTTCAAGGATCTTATGGTCTCAGGCAAATTTTGCCTCAAGGATCCTGATGATTACATAAAAGTGTATGTGTATTAAGGTTAAATTTATCATTTTACACTTCAAAGTATGATTAACTCTCTCC
>JAVXUL010000013.1:1987781-2001722 GCA_035590515.1 Trichilia minutiflora | reverse complement strand
CAGTCGAACTGATATGTTAGAGAGATAATTTAGATAAAATTTACGATTTGACCTTCTAGGATTCAAACTTGGGATTCTTTTAGAGTTTAAATCCTTACCACCAGGTTAAACTCTGAGAAAGTAAAAAAAAAAAGAATCCGAGGTTTAAATTTAGATATGTCAATTTATTGAAATGCCAAAAAATTAGATCGTGGGTTTTAAAAAATTTAAACTTAAGAACTTTTTTTTAATGAATTGGGATTTACACCAATTTTTTTATATAATTATGAAACTATTTTTTTTTTGAAATCATAAGAGTTTAGAATTATTTTTCTTTTTAATTTAATTTTTGATATTTGCAATGCAGAGACTCCCCTTTGGAGAAATGGCCCTGCTTCAAAACCCGTGCTATGCAATGCATGTGGATCAAGGTACAGGCTTAGAGGAACCCTTGTCAATTATACACCAAAACATCTTCAATTTCAAATTAGATCAACCAATTTTCCACCATTGAAGAACAAGAACAAGAAGACGAAACAATTAGGAGAAACCATCCTGAAGAATTCAAATCATCATCAAATTAATGCTACTACTCATCTTACTTGTGCTTCTGAACAAGGTTATGAAAGTAGTAAACGATCATCAAGTTCTTCTGAGTCCATAATCATACCATACGCTGCAGAGACTGGGAATGAAAACCAGCTCCACCCAACAGTCGTCGAGCCAGTCACATCAGGTAATTAATTAATCACATTAACAGTCAGGTAAACTAATTACAACGTGCTATCTCGATTTTTTGTGAGATGAATATATATAACAAACAAAAATACATCAGCAAGATTCATATATTCTGTTTTTATCTGCAGCTTGATCAGTCTCACCACATCTTTCTTTTAAATAATTTTTAAATTAATTGCAGACGGTAAAATATTAATACAACAAAAAAAGACGACGACGACGACGACGACGAAATGTGCTTTATGGGATGTTAATATTCCATCAAGAAAGAGGTCAACGGTAGTGTACAGTAAAATTTCACCAATTGAACGGCTTCAAAAAGATCTTTACAAAATTCAAATCACTATGATTAGGAATCAAGAAGATCAAGGTGAAGATAACAATGATGGTGTGCTCCTTTATAATAATAATCATCTCAACAATCACATTTCTCCCTCTGAAATTGGTCTTGGTACTGTGCTTCTTAAGCCATCAACCACCAAACAATAATCAATTTCCTCATGCCATGTTGGAGAAGCTTACGATTTAAGGTATATGAATGGGATGGATTGTTTGGCTTCTGAGAAAAGGAGAGAATCCAAAAACAATTTGCAGAGAAAGAATAGTACTTTAATTAATTGTTTTGTTTTTATATAAATGAAATATTATATCGATATTTTTTATTAAATGAAATATTCTTTGATCATTTTATAAAAAAAAAATTAATGATAAAAAGGAGCTTTGCTTTGCTTCATCAACACTCGTTTGACTCTTCCTTCCCTTCAAATCCGCCGTTCTTCGCTCCTAACTCCAAACTTCACTTCCATTGACCTCCATGGATTTCTCATTACTTCGTAAAACAACAAACGCTCTCATTTTCTTCTACTCCTTCTTCTTTGTAACAAAATAAGCCAATGCTTCCATTCATATATACAAGAACGATCCCTTCAGAGAAGTTGGAAACTCTTAC
The DNA here is from genome assembly GCA_035590515.1 of Trichilia minutiflora. Classification (NCBI taxonomy): domain Eukaryota; kingdom Viridiplantae; phylum Streptophyta; class Magnoliopsida; order Sapindales; family Meliaceae; genus Trichilia; species Trichilia minutiflora. Next base: position 2,000,056 of record JAVXUL010000013.1, on the reverse strand, counting down.
CTTCTACCCGGCGGAAGCGAAGGTCTCCCTGCTTCTCTTTCCTTCTCCTTCTCCGGCGACTCTGCACTCGGCGACGGACACTCGTTTATTCGCTAATGATTTGTTAACATTTGAATGGGTTTTGAAGGGGGAATATGTAATGTGACAAGGCTCTACGTCGTCCGTCGAGCCTTTTTGTGCAATTTTGCGTTTGAATTGGGTATTGAAGCTTATTCTGAATTTGTGATTAGTTAAATCTGAATGCTTTTTTATGCTCTTAAGTATTGAAGCTAATGTTAGCTGAATTGAGGGACCAGAAAACAAAAAACATCGTCAAGTTCACTCAACTGATATAAATTGCTACATTGAAGGCGAATTTGGGTTCTTCTTTCTTTTAATAGGATTGCAATTTGCAAATGACTTGAAGAAAACTCATAAATTAGTGGTAATTTAGATTTAAAGCATTTCTTTAGGGAAAATAAATTGCTAGATTAAGAAAAATATTAATTAGAAATGAAGTATGAAAAGCATTAATTAGAATTGAAGTCTCGGTTACCAATTTCATGCAATTATGGAGCTTTCATCCGTAGAGATACACTTGAAGTTTCATACATGACATCTTTCTACTAACAATTAGGTGTGAAGTCGCTTTTTGTTGGCTGGGGCTGCATTTAAGCCTAAGTGGTGACTCCGTACATTAAAAATTTCAAAGTAGGGGACGAAGTTAAAAATTTCTAATTGAATTAATCTAAAATTTCCATTTTTAAAGGGTAAATAAGTAGGTGCAATTTAATAAATTTGCAACTTTGCGAGTAGGTAATATACTATTTATTTGTTTTGCTTTCTTTCTATCATTAATAACTTTCTTTGTTTTCATTACTTTTTAAATCTGAGATGTTGAGAAAATTATCTGTCACTCAAACTTAGATACATGATTAGCGTAAGAAAGGAACAGGATAGTGTGAACCCATTGGGTCTAAGCTTTGTTGAGAATACCTACAACTGGATTTGATTTTAACTGCTCTTGGATATAATAATCTTGTATATAAAACATAAATGTTTTTATCATTTCCTTATGTAATGCAATCTTTTATATATATATATATAATCGGAACAGATTTGAGAATGTCACTAATTGGAGGACTGAGGCTGCTGCCGATGAACATTCAGAAATGGAGCACAGTACTGGGTTGGTACAAGTTGTGATTTTTGAGACAGCTGATCGTAATAATATTGGTGGTTCTGCTTTTAGAGGACAAAGGTCTATATGTTGCACCCCTGATCCTGCTAAGCTAGAAGGATGCAAACAGGGTGAAGTTATTAGGATTCCCTCTGCGACAGATGTTAATTGGCCAACTGTTTTAAATGTACAATTCAGTGGGAACTACTTGGCTGCAAATATGGATAATCACGATATGTTTATCACAAAGAATGGAATTTATAATTTGTTCTTTGTAGCTTGTGACCCTAAACTCAAGGGACTAGTAATGAGTGGGAAGACAATGTGGAAGAATCTTAATGGTTACTTGCCTGGTACGATGGCCCCGTTAATGAATTTCTATGTGTATATGTATCTTGCACATGTGGTTCTTAGTGTTTTTGGTTCATACAATATTGGAAGGATATACTGCAACTTCAGCATTGCATCACAGCCATGATAACTCTAGGATTGTTTGATATGATTCTCTGGTATTTTGAGTATGCAAATTTTAACTATCAGGAATGAGACCAGTTGTAATTACAACCTGGGTTGTGACACTAGGTGCTGTAAGAAAAACCCTTTCCCATCTTCTAATACTATGTGTTTCAATGGGTTATGGTGTTGTGCGCCACACACTTGGAGGTCTTACCTTGAAGACATACTTTTTGGCATCCGAGTTACTGGATATTACTGAGTATGTTGGAACCATCAGTGACATATCCAGAAGAGCAAGACTCTTTCTAGTCCTTCCTGATGCTTTCTTGGATGCTTTTTTGATGTTGTGGATTTTTACTTCTCTCTCAAGAACACTTGAACAGCTACAGGTATTAGTTTTTGTCGATGACACTAGTTTTACTCAGACATTTGGAATACTTGAATTTTGTTAGTCATTACACCTTTGATTGTTTATTTTTTTTACACAGTGTTTCGCTTCATAAAGTATAACGTTTAAGACACAAGTTATTTTATCCAGGCAAAAAGGAGTTCCATAAAGTTGGATATATATAGGAAGTTCTCAAATGCATTAGCTGTGGCAGTGATTGCTTCAGTTGTTTGGATAGCTTATGAGGTATGATTTCTGGTCTAAGGGTTTATCACCTTTTTCACAAATTTAATTGATGTCCTGTGAAGTATGATCCTATTTTACAAGGTGAGGTGTTTATAACGGAAAAGGAAACATAACCTGCCTTGCATGATGATATTTCAAGAGTTCTGATTGCATTAGTAAATAGTTACCCATCAATTTTTATCATTTTTTTCAATGCATGCAGTTCCACAGTTCCATCTAGAGATGCATTTATTCTTGGACAACCATTTTTCATAGTTTGGGAGCTCGTAATCCTTAATAAGTTGAGATTTTCAAATTTTTAGTGTTGTTTAGTGCCATTTTGTTTGTTCTATGTTTCTGGTAAGTGGTACATGGAATGTCATTTGGAGTAATATGGATTATTTTCAAAATCCAGTGGATTCAAAGGTCAAGAAACACTAACAGATAAAACCCTTTTCATTTTTGACCTCTATATTGACAGGCCTCATCTTCTTGTAAGCTGTCTTTGGCTAATTTTAGATATTGGGGCCTATGTTTTTCCTGTAAATTCTCTTAGATTATGGGGGACTCTATTTTCACATTGATATGATGTTTTCATTTTCCATACAGCAGTAGACTTTGGGTACATATGGGGTTTCCACCTATCAACTTCTCAAATCTATATGACATTTCTTTATGCATTATTTGAAATCCAGGAAGCTCACAGGAATAACAGCAAGTTTTCAATCTCAGAGATGCTGAGGACAACTTGTTTATGAAATTCAATACTTCTTTCACCTTTCCTCTGTCAATGATAGGCTACAAAAAATTGATCGGCTAATGACCTCATTCTCCCATGAAAGATATTACATTATACATATATTTTTTAAAAATAAAAAGAAATTAACTATAGAGCCTGCATCCTCTGAACTTACAGAGATTTATTTCTTCTTGAGCTTCAGTCCTGTTTGTCATTGGAGCAGTTCATATAAATTCCTTAAGGAAGAAGTTGATTGGTTAGTTCAGATTCTGATTTTATTTTGTATATGGTTTGTCCACTCTTGCAGGTGTACTTCAAAGCGACAGATCCTTTTAATGGCGATGGCGATGGCAGAGTGCTTGGATCATTACTGCTTTCTGGGATATTCTTGCATTTGGCTTGCTCTATGTTATTTGCTATCTCTGGGCCCCATCACAAAACTCCCAAAAGTATGCTGCCCACGCTGGAACTTCAAGTAATTGGAATGTCTGCATAGGAACTAAAATGCCTTAATGCCATACTTCTTGGAACTCTGGTCTTCTAATCAAATCTCACTTTCATTTTTCTTTTTTTGTGCCATTTGACAAATTTCTGCATTCATTTATTTGATTTCATCTACAACCCCACCCCACACACCGACCTTATTGTGAACTAGGTTTGATCTGTATTATTGATCTTTTCTTGTACTTTCTTAAATTCTATATGGATTGTAGCATATTAAATAATCATTAGCAGAGAACAAAAAGATGTTATTAGCGTCCATGTTGCATGTTCGTGTATTAACTTTTCAACAATATTAGGTATGCATACTCAGAAGAAGTGGGAGAAGAATATGATGAAGAAGCTCAATCTTTAACGAGGGCCAAGCCAGAGGGTGATCTTAGTTTAGTCAAGCTGGAAAGGAAAGAAAACGACACAAGAAACACGGATGATTTTGTTGAAGACGATACAGACAGGATAAGAGGGAATAAACACTTGAGAACACATTTGTCAACCCCCATTAGTGTGTGATAACGCTAACATCACCCCATTACAGAGAAGGTGCACATTTTTGCTAAAATGTGATTTTGCCGATTGTTTTATATGTTCACAGTATTATTTTGTTCATTCCATTTGTGTAAAGCAAAGCGAGCTTATAACTTGCAATTATAAAGGTGATAAGAAAGGGCAATAGTTTCGAGGGTTGATGGAATGGCTTGTTTACTTAGCATCAATAAAGCCAGTTTGTTTTTCATTTGAATGTTCAGATTTGAAGGACATAAACCAATTTTAATTACCTAAAATTATTTAAGATTTTGCTTGATATAGATGAATTTTACTTAAATTATTACTACACTTCTAAAGTAATTTTTCAAGTTTTATCATTTAACAAATTGGTGTAAAGTATTTTAGAATTTGTCATATACATCCAATTTTATATAGATTAATGAAAGTCTTATTTTGTGAGCAAGAAATCTGGGGTTTTTAATTAAAATAATTTTGTTTATAATCAAATAAAAAAATTATGTTATCAAATATATTTTATAATTATTAAATTATAAAAAATATGAAATTAAGAATACTATTTTCATTTTTTTGCCTTTATTTTGTGAAAACGTCAATCCAAAAAAAAAAAATTACTTCCTAAGAATTTTATTAAAAATTAGGTAAACTGAGAAAATTTTCAGTTTCATTTTTACAAATTATTTTTCATTTTCAAAAATAGAAAATAGCAATTTCTTCATTCTTTAAATTTTTATTGACTCTTTTGAAAATTTCAGCATATGGATTAAAATGCAAAATCTTGGGTATTATAGAAAATATCATCACTCAAGGGACCAAATTGCAAATTACTAAACTTTTTAAAACAGCTACCAAAACAGAAATAGAAAATCATCTTCTCCTGAGTGTCGCGAAGAAGCAAGCAGTTAAGTGATAGTGATAACCCCATTACAGAAAAAATAAAATCCAATCAAAATATATTAAGCTTGACAAAAAAAGAATCCATGTCTGGCAATAATTTAGGAGCAGGAGAAGATGAGCTGAAGAAAATGGCGGAATTTAGCAAAACCCTAAAAGAAGGAGAAAGAATTGTGGCTCCCACTCGTAGACCGGACGGTACCCTCCGAAAACCCATTCGGATTCGGGCCGGTTACGTCCCTCAAGACGAAGTTGCCATCTATCAATCCAAAGGAGCCTTGGTATTGTTTTATTTTATTTCTTTAATGCGTTTGCTGGCAATAATTAAAATGTTAGAAGGGGGATTAATGTTGTAATTTGAAACCCTTGTTCCTTTGGTTTTCAGAAATGTAGTGATTGGACTAAACAGAGTCAATTTGGTGTATTTAGGATTTATTGAATGGAAGACCAAAAAAAGGATCTATTGACTGGTGTTTTCCCTTTTGGGTTGTTGAAAATGCAGAATATAGGATTTGAATTTATGATTCAATGTAAATATCTTAGGAAATGGAAGAAGGAAATAATAGTTATTTTCTTTTTTGTCTGCTTTGGTCTCAATGGATCGATGAGTGGTCGTTGGATGTTGTTTTTTCTGTTTTGATCTAGTTGAGAAAAGAATTGATGGGGCTACAGGAGACTCCTCCTGGTTATGATCCTGTTGTTGATACAAAACCCAATACTAAGTCTGTAAAGAGAAATGAAAGAAAGAAGGAGAAACGGCAACAGGTATTTTGATTTTCTTTTTTTTTTTTTTTGCTCTAATTCATTTTTGAAATTGATTTTTCAGTAAATGAAATTGTTTTTGGTATTATTTATATTTCTGATAATATTGGATCGTTAGTTTCTTATGATGCTTACTAACAAGGAGTGTATTCTAGTCATGTTAGGTGTTATTTGAATGCAGTTTCAAATTTTACAATTTTATAGTCCATGGCTTCACCTAATGGCAAAAAATTTAAATGTATATGTGGCTGGAGAGAAGAATCCAAAAAGAGCCACAAAATGTAAATATTCTCAGAAAGGCTGCATACAAAACTAAATAAATTGATATCTTCTTGATAGTTTCTGTGATCCGCAAAGAATCCCAAAATTTTGCTCTGTCCCATAAGGATGGAGGATACTGCCCTACATAATTGCCAAATGTTTCTTTTGTTCCTCTCATTCTAAATCACTCATAAGATGTCCATTTCATCATACTTCTGTAAAATCCTAGCTTTCTTGCTCCCTTATAGGCAAAGGAGTGTTAGACATGAGCAGAGCAACTGTTAGGAAAAACCCAGTTGAATCGAAGTTTTTCATAAGATAATTTAATATGTAGTAAAGCAGCAGAGAAGGAAGAGTTTGGGTGAAAGAAGCATATTAGAGAATTTCCTTTGAATCTTATCATTAATATTGACTTCTCTAATAGCAATCAATTGAGCCAGGAATTTGACCATTGTAGGAACTTTCGTTGTCCATATCAAGTTTGCAGGCCAGAATTTAGGCAGGTTAGAATCATCTACCAATACGTTGAAAAGGGATTTCACTAAGAAGTTCCAGATGTCTTTAACATCCAAAATTTCCTGTCTCCTCAATCTCTTGATAGTGACCCTTTCTAAATTTTTAGGAAGCTTGGTACAGTTGAGGGATTTCTATATGATTAAGTTTTTCTTTGAAATGGAAATCTCTGTGTCAACTGGAAGTATAGGTAACACTGGGTAAGATGTGAGGATACGGCAATTTGCAAAGTCTAAGAAGTGGATCACACACATTGTATGGACTACACACAAAATGGTTTTTATAACATGGAATATTACTCATGCATGATATTTTAATTCCGAATAGAACAGAGCACATTTAAACAGTAGAAATGGTTTCAAAATAGACATAGACACTTTATTACCAATGCTAGCCTTGGTCATGCTCAATATTCAGGATAGGATGAAATAACATGGTCTCCTGTGGTTTGATAGTATGCTGTCAATAGTTTTAAGAGTTATTCAGGTATCATTGACAACCTAAAATTATTGTGATCTATGGGCTCTGTTTTCTATTTGTCAACATGATGAATTATTTTGGCAAAACATGATGAATTATTTTGGCAAAATTAGGATACTTTTAGTGATTGTAAATTCCAAGAGGAAGCACCAGACATAAAGCTGTTCAAAAAACTATAGAACTTTAAAAGACAATTTTGCAGCCGAAGTGGCATAGTATTAGAAGGCTTTTGAACCAATTGATATAGTACAAGAAGAAAAGGAGGAGAAAGGAAGGAAGGAGAATGAAGAAGAGGCCAAAGGATAAAAATTAAAGAGAAGATGGATTTAGGAGAATACACAATTTTGGACAGATTGCATGATAAATAATTCAGTCTTTATAATATTTCTAATTATAATGCCCTCAAAGAAAGAACACGAGGCCTATCTATAATGGCCAATTCAAAACTATAAAGAAACTAAAATATGCTTTGAATAAGGAAAAGTGATCTACTTCTAGTAAGTGAATGAAAACCAAAACCAACACAAACTGACACAGACTAACACAATCAAGTAATATTCCAAATTTCCTAAATGAAAATTATTTCTAAATCCCCTTTCCTCGAAATAAATAATAATCTCTGTGAGTACTATCCTTAGAATAGATAAAATCCTGAAAAGAGAAATAATCCATTTCCTCATTCTCCAATGTAGTTCTTGGAATGATTGGAATTTAGACCATGATAAGTACTTTTGTTTGGGTCGTGAACCAGAAAATGTGAAATGTTGTGGTAGCAATTAAGGAGTGAATAAGGAGACAGGGGAACTTCATGAAGGAGAAGAAGAAAACTATGATAGAATAGAATTCTCTTTTCACCAATCACTTCCATCTTATGGTATTTTACCAACACATTCTTGTTGACCGTTTTGTCATTCATGTTAGAGTATTTAAAAAAATGAACAGGACGAAAGTCCCCTTGGCTAAATTATCATTATTGAGTTTCCATGGCTTATTCATTTATGGATTATTTTTGCATCTTTATTCTTGCTAACTATAAGATTGTAGGTATGGAAATGTGTTGATAGTGTTGACAGGTTAGTTTTCGGAATGCGTTACTTTTTTGTAATGAACTTCTATCACTGCTGTAATTCAGATAAAATTTCTGGTATTATCTGCCGTGAAAATGCTAGGAAAAGGTTGATACTCCCTAAGTTACTAGTTTCATGGAAGCAGCTTCTTCGCCCTTTTGTATTGAATGCAAGTTAAATTTACCAAATTACATGTGGCAGGCTGCTCTTGAAAAGGGTAAGAACATAGAAACCATGGGAGATGGGGAGATGAAAATGGAAGAAGCGCTACCTGCTGAAAATCTTGGTAATGGATCAGCATCTGCCACGTCATTGACATCTCAGATGAGTGAACTGTCTGTTTCTTCAAATCCGGTTGTAGAAACCCTTCTGTCAGATGCAAAGGATGCCACTGATGCAGGGGCTCCTGGTCAAGATATTGATAAAAGAATTCGGGCTCTTAAAAAGAAGGTACAGTTCATCCTGGTCCTTATCCTTAACAAAATCCTTAAAGAATCTATTATGTTATCATTTTTGCTTTTGATCAAAATGGAAGCAACAATATGAGAATTATACATTGTTTGAGGATGGAATGTATTTTGCAAGGAGATGAGTAAGAACATTATGCAAAATGTTCTATCAAAGAAGGATGGATACTGTACATTAAAACTAGTACCATGTAGTCACTATGCTCTAAATTCTGCCTGTAAAGTATTCACATGGTATTTTGAATAATTATTGTTGTTAATTTCATTTTCTTGGAAATACTGGAGTCATCATCTTAGATCATTGATATAAATTTTGTATATTTAGTTGACCTGGATATGTGTTATATACCATTTACACATAATTAGCCGGCATGTTAAAATTCTTCTACTCATCTTATTGGTTTTAAACTCTATCTGAGCAGTATATATAAATTTTTAGTACAAAATGTTTAGCACAATTGGTGAACATGTTATAATTCACCAAAACTATTATATAATGCTTATTTGCTTGTCTTTTTTTTTCGATCACATATGTATTAGTCTTCTTCATCATACTAGCTTCACTGTCTGCTTCGGCTTTCTCTCATTTGCTCTATTTATCTCTTTGTTACCTCTCCCTCTTTTCTGTCCCTTGATCTAGAATAAAGGATTAAGTAAAGGGGTACATTGTGAGTGCATGAAGAAGAGAGAAAGCAAGACCAAATGTCTGAGTAGTCCAAGGTTCATTGTCTGCAATATAGCTATAATATATAGCTCACACTAGGCTTCTTTCCTCAAACACCTGATAGCCTCTTGTAATCATATAACGTAGGCCACAGGACTGAGTGATTAGGATCTCTGACTCCAACAAAATAGTCAGGGGTTCAAACTCCCTAAGGACCCTTATGCTATTATATCCCACAAATCTATTGATTACCTTTGTGGTGGGCTTGTTTATATCAATGTTAGGCTGTACTTCCTCCGCTGTGTATATATGTTAATCAAATCCTAGTCACAATAGATGACGACTATCCTAAGATAAATCACCATGAGATTACCCAACCATAAAATAAAACTGAAGAATAAATTAAATTTAAAAACTCTGTCATGTTTATCTTCTCAATTCTAACTTGGATGGATAATCCATGGTGTGCTATTTGCCTCGTTTCCCTCAAGGTGGACAAAATCTGTCCTAATGTTGATTTTATCACCATTTTTCTCTGAATTCTATCTTCTTGTAGACAAATGCATTCTTAGATGTGGTCGAAGAACCTTGAATTTTCTAATTCCTTATTAATATATCCTAAACATGTAAATACCTTAAACCAAATTCATCTATAGGCAATTTTTGTAGTCATGCTTAATTATCTGTATATGCAGTTGGAATCAAAGTTAGCATTTGTTCCTAAACAATATTGCCTAGAAGGTACATGTTTCGGACGCCCATGTGGAGAACATGTGTTGAGGCAATGCTATAACAAGAGTAACCTAATAGGTCAAATTGTTAGCCCAGCCAGTGGAACTGTTAATTAGACAACAATAGAATACATTCTGCTCAATCCACATGCAGTGGAGGAGAATGACTTTAACAGTGATTTTGACATCTTGTTTGGTAAACTCAATCTGAACATTGACTGGAAGTTCATGTCAACTCAATTACGCTGAAGTTGTTTGGTGATTGGAATCAGGTACTAATATTTGATGAAGAGAGATTTTTGTGGTTTCACCCTTTTTCATGATAGAAGAAGAATTATTGCTACATATTTCAACAAGCAAAATATTATAAAAGTATTATTTTTAGATTACTTTGAAGCACTTTCTAAATCATTTGTCATTACAAAAGTTGAATATTGATGACTCATCTATATTCGTTATCTTATGGTTTAAAGTCACTAATCTCACTCTCCTTTATAAATACAATGCTAATGAAAATGATGTTCGAGCCCTTTTAGAGATTTCTAGCTTTTATATTTAGTTCTGAATAATCAATTTGCATGCTCTTATTTCAGTTTTTAAATTTTTTTACTAATTTTCTTGGCATTCCTAGAGTCACTCCAAAAGAAACAAAACAAAAAGTTAGCATATTTATTTTATTGGCTCAAGTATTTAATAGAGTTAACTTGGCCTTTAATACCCTGCTTGACCTTATGCTGCGTTTCTATGCTACACTTGGTATATTGGAAATTAGTAGACACCAACTAACAAATTGAAACTCAAAAGAAGACCATTTGATCTAGAAGTGGCAGTTTCTTGATGACCCAATCCTCTTTATATTTCTACTTCCTTATCCCTCATCTTTATTGGTTGGTACCCACGCATTTTATTGGTTTCATAATACTTGTGAAAAGTTGACAATTCTTAGATTGGGTGGGGGAAATGCAGAGTGGAAATTTGTACTCGTATATGTGAATTTTTCTTTTGTTGATTGGTAGCCATAATGGATATGATTTGTGGCTAAGTGTCATTCAGTTGCCTCTTTTTACTGTTAATATTGATCTTCTTCATCTTCTTAACTAACGCAAGGATCAGTTTATTGAGTGCTTTGAGCAATAAATGTAATGGTGCATAGTCAACTGGCATTTCTTCAGTTTTATGCGGGCAATCTTGAAATGGTTTGGTCTATACAAACACTTGCATTGGTGTTGCTTAGTCTTTTCTCTTGAGCTTCTGAGAACACACTTTCCACTATCTTGTAGTATCAGCGCCAAATTGGAGTCACCATGCAGGCCATTCCAAAAGCAATTACGTGTCCAATGCGTAGCTCGTATAAATGGGCCTTTAAAACTTTTCTATGGTAGCACCATTTAAGGCCCTAGTAATATTTACAGCTGCTATCATTTCTTATCCTCCTTTTTCTTTGCTCCTAACACTTGTAGAGAGAGTATTAGATTTGGTTGGAAAAGATCAGAAGAATAATTTGGTGAAATCAATGATTAGGGTCAGCTTATTTTACTTGTCGTTTCAGTGATGTAGCATAGGCTAAATTTTATTTTGTTGTTGCTATTCGTTAGGTTTTTCCTGCATGTTTGTTGACTCCTCTGGTGTGCTATTTTAAGGTTAACCAACAAGTGACTAGAATTGTAGTATTGGTAGCGACCAGCAAGATTGAAGGTCTAGCATAAACATCAGAAGTAACGGTTGACTTGGGCAATTTTAAACTTGCTTATTCATGTATTTTTTATTCATGGCTGCAGATTCGGCTTGCAGAAGCTCAGCAGCAGAAAGCTGGGAAACAAGAATTGAAGCCAGAGCAGTTGGAGAAGCTGTCAAAACTGGAAGGTTGGCACGAGGAGCTAAAGCTATTGGAGGATAAAAAGGCTGAACTGGCAACCTTATGATTTTCATTGTTGTGCGTATGAAAAACCACAACAATGGATTGTGGATTGTGGATTGTGGAGATGTAAACAATGGATTGTGGGAATACAGGTTCCTGTGTCAAGATTTTGACGTAAGTATGGTACATGAAATGAGTTTGCACATGATCATATGAGTAAGTTATAAACTATTATCACTCTTCCCGGAAAAATATTTGTCAGTCTGACTTCCGAAATTCAATCATTGATATGATCTATATCAAATTCTAATCATTCAAAGCATCTAACCAATTGAGTCTTGCAAACATTTTGCTGCGAATGGGTTTTCTGTTGAGTTATTATTTCCGAGATTTGTATACAGTTATCGGTATTCCACGCTTAGTCCCATTTTGAATCCTATTGTAATAAATATTTAGCTATATTGTCTTGTGTTGAGCTGTATTCTAATAAAGACTAATTTCTGTGATGTGTTTGGTGCAAGAAGGATTGTGATGGGTTATCATATCTAGTGGTAAGGGGTTTTAAATGTTTCATAGAAGGGGGAATGACAAATTCCCCCTTGATGT
>JAVXUL010000013.1:1940825-1984622 GCA_035590515.1 Trichilia minutiflora | reverse complement strand
GTGTTATTTTTAGCAACCAAGGATGAAGCCATTCATTCTTTTTCAAAGTTTTCAAGAAAAATTCAAAATAAAAAAGGCATCACCATAGCATGCATTAACAGTGATCATGGTGTTAACTTATGTATTTTTTATTATGAACAAATTATGTTGTTGATAAACAAATGATTTGTTTGTTTAATGTGTTGCATTTTGTTTGATCGATTATCATGCTCTATTTTGTACATTATTAAGGTTAATTTATGATTATATATTGAGCATATATTATACTTGATGTTTTTAGTTGAGAATGGTTGCTCACAGGTGCAAATGATCGATACCAGTTTAAAGTCAAGACAAACGTATCGATACATTTGGAAACGTATCGATATCCCAGTATCAACGTATCGATACCTTGAAAGAAAACTCAAACGTATCGATACCCTAATAAACGTATTGACACCTTTTTGATGGACTCTACGTCGTTTGCGTGAAAAGGTATCGACACCTTCTTAAACGTATCGATACCCTTGGAAACGTATCGATACCTTTATCAGCACCCTATCAAGCACCTTTGATCTGGACAACTCTGAAGAAGAAAATTTGATCAATCGTATCGACACCCTTACAAACGTATTAATACCTTCTTCAAATCAAGTCTGTAACAGTTAGTTTCAGAGCATTTAATGCAAGATTTTTAGCTGTTAAAAAGACGGTAGAAAAAGCTCTCCAAAGGGATTTAAAAAGCTTCACTCTCCAGAAAAAGAAATGTATGACAATAAGAGAAAAGAGATAGAGCAAAATCAAGCATCATCTTTTGTAATATTTTTTAGAGAGAGAAACTATTTTTACACTCATTATAAATCCACTCTTTGAGAGAATTTATTTTATTTTAGTATCTTGTGTTATATTTGGGTTACTCTTTACCCGGTTAAAGTAAGATTTGAGTTGAACTTCACCCGTGTAAGAAGTTTGTGTTAGGTTGCTCTTCACCCGTAGAAAGCAAGACTTGTTATTGGTTGCCCTTCACCGCTAAGGAAGGAGTTATAATCTGGGTTACTCTTAACCCGTGCAAATAAAGAGATAGTAGAGTCTCAACCCGATTAAAGCTGAGAGAGTAGATGTAGGCCTGGTTATGCAAACCATTATAAAATATGAATTTGCAATTCTCTCTCTCTATCTGTTATTTACTGCTTTGCTTGTTTATTTTAGTTGTGTTTTATTGATTATTTGCAAAGCACTCATATCGGCATAAACATTCATTTATTTAGTTTTTATTTTTCTGGAAAAGCCAATTCACCCCTCTCGGTTTATCATTTCCATTTTTCACACACATTTTTGGGCCAACACATGGTGGTGAGTTTGAAAACCTTCTCTTTGAAAAGTTTTGTGATGATCATGGCATTGAGCATCAATTTTCATGTCTTATGACTCCTCAACAAAATGGTATTGTAGAAAGGAAAAATAAGTCTATTCAAAAAATGACTAAAACTATGCTAAATAAAATTTTCTCTTCCACATTATTTTTGGGTCGAAGCCGTAAATACTTCTTGTTATATTTTAAATAGAATTTTAATTAGACTTAATTTAAACAAAATCCCCTATGAGCTTTGGTATGGTAGAAAATCTAATATTGGTTATTTTAAAGTTTTGGGATCAAAATGCTTTATTTTTAGAGGTGTCTAACGGACCGGGTTGGCCCGCGAATTGGACCGGTCTAACCCGTTAAAAATCGAGCTCGAATTAGCCAAGATCAGTATTCACATGATCTGGGCCGATTTTGGGCCAATATAAATGGTCCGGTCCGATTCTAGAATTCTGAAATCGAGAAACTGGACAGTAACGGGCCCGAAATTGTTTCAGGCCCATACTATTTGAAACCGAACAGTAACAAGCCTGAAATCATTTTAGGCCCGGCCCCTTCTTCCCAAACCCCCCTCCCCCCTAAACAGTGATCGAAACCGGAATCGAAACCGTCTAATGAACCGATCCGGCTCATTACTGTTCTATTTTTGATTCCAGTCCGATTCCATAAAACTAGAATCGTGAAACCAAACCAACCTGGACCGTTTAAGCTTCCGGACCGGGCGAGTTCCATGAAATTAGAATCGTCAAACCGGCCCGGCCCAGCCCAAACCCGTCAGTTCTCGTTAGATAGCATTATTTATTTTAAACACAAAAAATAATTTAGATAAATTTGATTCAAAATCCGATGTTAGAATTTTTCCTGGTTATTCTCTAACTGGCAAAGCTTATAGAGTTTTTAATAAAAGAACCCTAGTTGTTGAGGAATCATGCATGTCATTTTTAACGAATCTAACCCTTTCTTTTTGAAGAAAGTTGGTGTGATTATGACATTGTAGATAATTTGAAAGACATATAACTTGAGGATTCAATAAAAGATATGTAAGACGTTTCCCCAAAGGAAGAGGAAAGCATTGCTAAAGAAGAAGATGCCAATGATCAATCACTCTCCAAAGAGTGGAGGTTTGCAAAATCTTATCCTAAAGATTTAATTTTAGGGAGTCCTTTACATGGTATCATGACTAGATTTAGCATTGGGAATATTTGTAGGAATATTGCATTCATATCTCAAATTGAACCTAAAACTTTTCTTGAAGCCAAAAAGGATGAATATTGGATCTTGGCAATGCAAGAAGAGTTAACTCAATTTGAGAAAAATAAAGTGTGGGAATTAGTTTCTAGACCGGATCATCAAAATATAATTAGAACAAAATGGATTTTTAGAAATAAAATGGATCAATCCGGGTTGGTTGTAAGAAATAAGACTAGATTAGTGACTCAAGGGTACAACCAACAAGAAGGAACTGATTTCGATGAAACCTTTATCCCTGTAGCTAGACTTGAATCCATAAGGATATTGTTTGCCTTTGCATGTCATAAAGATTTTGTGCTTTATCAAATGGATGTAAAAACTGAATTTTTAAATGGTTTCTTAATGGAGAAAGTTTATGTTAAAAAACCTCCCGGTTTTGAAAATCATAATTTCCCAAACCATGTTTATAAATTAACAAAAGCTTTATATGGTTTAAAATAAGCCCCTAAGGCATTGTATGAAAGGTTAAGTAAATTTCTTATAGATAATGGATTTAATATAGGCAAGGTTGACACAACATTATTCTTTAAGCATGAAAATCATGAATTTTTTATTGTTCAAATCTATGTGGATGACATTATTTTTGGATCTACTAACATTTTTATGTGTAAAGAATTCTCAAAGAATATGAGCAAAGAATTTGAGATGAGCATGATAGGGAAGCTCAAATTCTTCTTGGGTTTGCAAATTAAGCAAATGAAGGATGAAACTTTTATCAACCAATCCAAATACATCAAGGACCTTCTCAAGAGGTTTAAGATGGAATCATCCAAGGCTGCTGTAACTCCCATGAGCAGTTCTCTAAAGTTAGACAAGGGTGAAAATGGTAAAGAAGTAGACACAAAAAGATAGGATCTCTTATTTATCTTATCGCTAGTAGACCAGACATTATGTATACTGTTTGTGTTTGTACTAGATTTCAATCATGTCCAAAGGAGTCACACTTGAATTTTGTTAAAAGAATTTTCAACTATCTAAGAGGCACAATAAATTTAGGTTTATGCTATCCTAAGGGGACACATTTTGACTTGATAAATTATTCGGATACCGACTTTACCGGATGCAAAGTTGATAAGAAAAGTACCATTGGTACATGTCAATTTCTAAGACACTCTTTAGTTTCTTAGTTTAGTAAGAAACAAAATTCGGTTGCAATTTCTATGGTCGAAGCCGAGTACATTGCCGTTGGAAATTGTTATGCCCAAACTCTTTGGATGCAACACACACTTAAGGACTATAGAGTGCATATAGACCATTCATCTATCTTGTGTGACAATACTAGCACCATTAATACTAGCACCATTAACTTGTCTAAGAATCTCGTGTGCCACTCTAGAGTAAAACATATTAAGATTAAATATCACTTTCTTAAGGACCATATACTTAAAGTAGATATAGCCATTGAGTTTGTCCCTACGGATAAATAAATTACGGACATTTTCACAAAAAACCCAAGTGAAGATAGATTTTGCTTCTTAAGACAAGAATTAGGGATTTTGGAGATTACTCATTGATTTCACATACAAATTGCTTCACTTGATTAATGTCATTTTTGTTTTTAAATTAACTTGATTAATTGATTGATGGATTGCTTGATGAGTATGTTGTGATGATCTTGGAAATAATGTCACCTTACCATGTGTGTTAGTTTTTACTTGTTTTTATGCATAATTTATGGTATTTGGTTGATTCTTGAAATACAAAGACATATAATTATTGTATTTTTTTGTTTCTTATTAATCATACATTAAGTTTTGGGACCTATCATGATAATACTTGCATCAAATTTATTAAATTTGCTATCTTTTATATATTCGATCGAACGAACCACATAGGTCGTTCGAACAAATCTTTAACAGCTCCCTGGAATTCTTTTCTGCTCTTGTTCGATCGAACGAAACTCAGTTCTCGCTCGAACGAATTTTTGCTCACCTCCTAGAATTTTTATCAAACACAGATTTAGTCGAACAAAATATTAATTCATTCGAATGAATCATAGTTTAGTCGAACGAATTTTTCCTTTCGTTCGACCGAATCGTCGGGGCTATATATTAAATATTTTGCCTTCATCATTTGCTCACTATTATTTCTCTCTCTACTCATTCGATCGAATCTTTCTTCCTTTTCTCTCACTATCCTACCATCCTAAACACTCTTCTTTATCATTTCTACACATTTTTCTCTTTCTCTCTCTATCCAATATTCATCACATTCTTCACTTTCATCATGAGTGAAAAAGAAAAAAGGATTGTTTGTGACACCACCCGTGAAGTCCATGATGAGGAACGAAAACGACTTTCTAAAGTAAGGTATGATGAGGATATCTTTTCCTTTAAAGCTCTTGCTGCAAAATTTGTTAAAGACTTTGCAACAAGATAAGTAAATCCAGGTCGTGTCATTGATATGTGGGTGGTTAGAACCTTTGGCTTATAGGAATTATTTTGATTTCAACATTAAGATAGTCTATTGACTCTTAATGAACCCGTTTATCTGCAATTGATGAGGTATTTCTACAATAATTTAGAGGTAAAAGTGAGTGACCATACATTGGTGACACGGGTTAAGGGTGTTAATATTGTGCTAAATAGAAAAACCCTTAATAAGATTGTTGGGATTCCAAATAATGGTTTGGAAGGATTTTATATGGCAGACTAGGCTAGATTGTGTGGGATGATCACACATAATTTATATGTCATTATAGGGGATAGAGACTTAACACCTTCCGAGGGATACACACATCATAATATTATTTTATCCATTAGGTGCAAAGTGCTCCAACACCTTATTACCATAATCATTTTGCCCAAGGGTGGGCATTCCGCTAACGTTAACTATATGGAGGAATATATCCTCCACAGCCTCATGACTCACACCCCTGTAAACCTATGCTACATTATATTGGAGTCTATACATCGGGTGGCCAAGCATAAGACCGCTCTTCTTTCTTATAGCCATATCTTAACTCTAGTTTTCAAATATTTTGCGGTGTCATTAGATGAGGAGGAGACCATAGATATAAATTCCTTGGAACATTTGGATGAGAGGTCTTTAGGTTAGATAGGATTACAGAGGAGAGATGATGGGACTTGGGTTCGCAAGTCCTTTACTTCCCGACCTTAGCCAACCCTCAGGACTGCTCATAGCCCCCTCCATTCGATCTTCCTCCCTCTTCTGACCCCAGCCCTCTTTCGTCCTCCACTGCTGCTCCACCTCCTTCTTTTTTCGATCCAGTATCTGCTCAAGCCCTGTAGGATAAGATTGATCGGCTTAACACCTGCATGCGAGCCCGTTTTGATGGTATGGATGGTTGGCTTGATCACTTCAGTTCCTGCTTCGATAGCTTTGAGAGTCGGCTGAATCATATGGATAGTTCCTTTACTGATTTGTAAAGACAGATTCGGTCCTCTCAGGCTCGAGTGAACTCATCATTGGAGGACATCCTTGAGCACCTTCGTTGCATGTTTCGATTGTTGGGTCTCGGCACATTTTATTTTTATGTTTGTTTTGTTTGTTTTTTCTTTTACTTTATTTATTTTTGATGATGCCAAAAAGGGAGAACATTTATGTGATTATTTTGTATTTTGTCAGCTCTTTGGCCTTGTATTGATTTGCAAAATGGATGAATTCAAATGTACATTAATGTGCTTATTTGGCTTATGTTGATTTGGCTTATAATAAATTCAAATGTGTATTTATGTGGTTATTTGGTCTTGTGTTGATTTGATATGACCTATGTGGATTCAATGTACTTCTATGTATTTTTTGTGCCTTGTATTATTTTCTTGAAAGTGGCAGGGGGAGCTCATACTTACTCATCATTTTGTCATCATCGAAAGTGAGAGTTGTGATATACATGTCAACAATCTCTTCTTTTTTATGATGACAAATTGATAAGTAAGTATAAGCTCCCCCTGTCACTTTCAAAAAAATAATACAAGGCACAAAAAATACATAGAAGTACATTGAATCCACATAGGTCACATCAAATCAACATAAGACCAAATAACCACATAAATACACGGTTGAATTCATTATAAGCCAAATAAGCACATTAATGCACATTTGAATTCATCCATTTTGTAAATCAATATAAGGCCAAAGAGTTTACAATATACAAAATAACCACATAAATGTTCTCTCCCTTTGGCATCATTAAAAACAAACAAAGTAAAAGAAAAAACAAAAAAAAACATATAAATAAAGTTCTATACAACCCAAAAGGAGGGGTGAATTCGGTTTCATAAATTTCTTACAAAAATAACCTTAATCTTATAATAATCCAACAACCACCAAAAATATACAAATAGAGAGATTTGAGTGAGAGAAAAATGTAGAGCACGATTTTATAGTGATTTGGCTAACTCCAAGCTTACATCCACTTTCTTCAAGCACCACTTGAAGATTTCCACTAATCAAGCCTTATGGATCAAGACTTCAACTTTTACAATATGGAGATTTTGCAAGCTTAGCTCCGAACTTTACAAATAACTCACTTCTCCAAATGATACACAACCAAAAATCATAAGTGACAGAATCCTTTCCAATCGCTTTAAATACACAAGAAAAGATGAAATAAAGTTTACAACAAGTTGTCTATTAAGTGTACTAAGATGAAATAATTTGTAAGAGCTGGGGTTCTTTTATATAAAGCCTAAAGATATAAAAGATTAAGCTCAAATAAGTGTTTTTGCTCTTTAAGTCAATATAACAGTGATTCTAAGTGTTCAAGAAGACTTATAAAAGTAAATGAAAGGACTATTTATAGTTTTAGAAAAAATATGATCGTTAGACAAAAAAACTAACCGTTATTTTTTAAATGTGCAACGATTCAATCGACCGAAGGGGTAGATTCATTCTACCAAATAGGCTCTTAGGTCACAGTCATAAACTGCCTTCAATTCATTCGAACGAGATGTATACTTCGTTCGATCGAAGTGGTTACTTTTTTCGAACAACACTCATACTTTTTTCAACCGACAAAAATCAAGTCCCCTGTTTTTAAAGACGGTAGTGACTTTGTTCGAACAAATAGTCCTATTCGTTCAACCGACAAAAATCAAGTCCCCTATTTTTGAGAAAACACTAATTCGTTTGACCAAACCTTGTTGTTCGTTCGATCGAACCTTCCTGTTCGTTCGATCGACAAAAATTGAACCCCTTGTATTTTGAGAAAATATGATTCATTTGAACAAACCACCATATTCGTTCGATCGAAATGGTTGTTCTTTGAAAATTTGAGGCTTTCTTGATCTTAAAACTTTGGGTTTATTTAGGAGATATTTTGGAAAGTCATTTCACCAAAAGAAGGATTTGAGAAAATAATTTGAGCTTTAATCTTGTCATATTTACAATATAAGTGACTAAAAATCCATAAAGACTTGAAAGCTCTCCATTTGATTTGATTTGAGCCCTTGTTCTTCCTTTTCTTTTGGATCATCCGTTTTGTTATCATTGAAAGTGAGAACCGTGACATGCGTATCAATAGTTCTTAATTATTTATTTATAAATTTATAATTATTGTAAGTTTATCTTTTATTATTAAGTGCATTAAATAAATTAATCTACTCAATATTTTTTCATGTAATATTAAAAATTATAGAATTTATTATTTTATTTCAATAATATTAAATGTGACTTTGATAAAAAATTAATTGATAATTTAGTAAATTTGATAAATATATGAATGAAAATTAACAAAGATAAGAGATTTTGCGTGTGTGTGTGTGTTTAAGATAGGAAAAAGGTGATTAAAAAATAACAATAATATAAGCACCTAAAATTTTAATATAATCTGAAAAACAAATTAAATTATAAAATTAAAATAAATTTTGTAACCAATAAAATAATATTTAGGTATATAAATATTATTTTAGACTTTTATTAATATTTTATCAGTCAAACTTAAAATCTAAGTCTCAAATAAAAATAAAATTTAATTAAAAAGTTTTTAAAGTTTTGACTTTGATTTTATTTCCCCAAACAACAAAACAATTAATAACCCTAATATAATTACTTGGGCAACATTTATCAATCATCCTTTGCTTGCACAAAGCAAAGAAAACAACCCCTTGATGAAGAAAAAACAAAAACTGCTGCAAAGCCAAATAGAAACTTCGAAATAAAACAAGAACATATTCCATCTTGTAGCCCTGAAAGCTATCCTTTTCTCCCTCTCATGCATCAACTTTCCTTCGTATATAAACCCTAATCCCATTTTCTTCGTCTGCTTCAACTCCGAATATCAAACTTATCATTTCAAAACGGTTCAATTTGAAACGAAGCAATCATTATTCATGTCTTTAGCTCGTCATCCTCGAGTTATTGTCAATGGAATCCGAAGAACCAGAACTTTTCATTACTTCTGGTGCCCAAATTGCGGACGAACAACAAGGTTTCGCTCCACTAATCCTTCAGAACTCTTCTGTCCCCACTGTTCTGCAGAACTTTATCTCGAGCTTGACACCTCACGGCCGAGGTTTATCGCTGATCACGCCGCAGGAATACAACCCGTCCGGCCGCCGGCTTCAAGATTACTTGACTCATTGCATCTAGATCCTTCAACACGAAGGACGCCTCAGAGAATTTCAAGGGATTTTCAAAATGAAAACAATATTGATTCTTGGATTGCCCGTCATTTCGATGAACCGGAACTATGGCAGGACACCACTTTTGAGCATCCGTTGCATGAGTTCAATAATGAAGACCAGCCAGAGCCGTTGCCAGAGCCGGCATCGGCTTCAGCCATTGAAGCTTTGCCGAGGGTGAGAATATCACAGACCCATCTAAGGAACGAGGTGCAGCATTGTCCAGTATGCAAGGAAGAGTTTTCAGTTGAAGAAGAAGATAATGAAGTGAGAGAGTTACCATGCAAGCATTTATATCATTCTGAATGCATAATTCCATGGCTGAGAATTCGCAACACTTGTCCGGTCTGCCGATTCGAGTTGAAAGATGATTGTGAAAATGGTGATGATCAACAGCATATTGAAGATGAACATCAGAATTATCCCAGGTTTGAAGAAGAATTGGCGAATGATATAGAATGGTTGTGGAATCAGTTGACGGGTTTAAGAGCAATTCGTGCATTATCAGGATGGACGCAGAGATGTGTTGATTTCATTGATAGCAGGATTAACTCTTCTCTTGAAGGTCAGAACTACATTTTTCAAATTTTAAGATATGTTAGGGATTGCATTGCATTGCCAGAGAATCCATTCTATCATAGGTTTTAAAATAATCCAAGTTTAGAATAATCTAATAAGTTGTTTGGTAAATTTGAATTACAAGAAAATCAGTTAAATATGTTTGGTAAAACGTAACGGTCCATTGTCAAAAACCTACATTGAGGAATTAATACAAAAATATATTACTTAATAATTAGATGATTTGAAAATTACTTATTGAAAAGGTTTGCTAAGCATAATTTAGATGTTAGATACTTAAATAAATTATTATTTTTTAATGTAATGTAATCTCAAACATGCACTTTATTTATTATTCTTTCTATAATTTCATGCTATTAATTATTTTTTTATTTTTAATTAAATTATGATGGGTTCATTTATTTTTTTTCCCTTTAATAGTTAGTGTTAAACCCCTTTGATGAAGAAGTGTTAATCAAAATTAATTCTAATATGACCTTTAATTTCTCCACAAAATCATGGGTTCATGCCGTCCTACATATAATTTCATTTCAGTTTCAGAGTCAGAGTCAGCTCCAAGCAGATGGTGCCCTCTTGGTTGGTTCCTTAATTAGTTAGCTCTTCATCAATAGTGAAATGCAGACTGGAAATGGTGTGCAACCGTGCAAGTATTTTAAAAAGCTTAATTTATTTTTATTATTATTTCCTTTCACCCCATTTGAATTTCAGTAACCAACCTGAAGGAAAATACTTTAAATGATCAGGTTACACCCTTAAAAGTAAGCAATTAATTAAGTCATAGACATAAATACTGATTAATAATAAATAGAACCATGTATTTATTATGATGATGATGATGATGTCCAATCACAAACCTTTTTGATGAAATATGCATATTGTTTTTACATATTTCTTTTATAAATATGATGTTTGTTTGTTTGTTTATTTTAATATAAAATATCTTGTGTGACACTTTACTCAGCTAACATTGCAGTTTTCCCATTCAAGTTAGAGACTATGCTTGTTCCCTTACTCATTTGTTGATGTGATAATTGATTCTCTTTCAAAAGAAAAAATGAAATGTGTTTGTATTATTTCTGTTTTTAATTTTTATCACATTATGTTGTAAATATAGAGAATAGTAATCTGCCTTTGTCTCATTATATTTCACCTCAATATAACTTCTTCTTCTTGTTGAATTCTCAATCCTTATTTCTAGGCTTTCTATGAATTTTCAAGAATTTTATTGATGGTTATTTTCAATAAATTTTTTTAAAAATTTACTATTGAAAATAGGGGAAGGGAAAGTTTGGGATTAAAATGTTAAGATAGGAAAGTTAGCAGGCTAAATTTTTAAAAATAATTTATAAACTAAGAAATAAACTATTCACTTTTCAAAGGTGAAGGGGTCAAAATAGAAATATTTCATGGATCTAACTGAAATTGAATAAATTTTGTGACCCTAATTTATCCCCACCCTTAATTGAGATTATTAGCACTCATTTCAATTTTCTATTATATTAATTATAATTATTTTATTTTAATTAAATTCTATAAAATTTGATTAAAGCAATTGATGTCTTGATGATCTCATCATCTCGCGTAAAAACCTATTTCCCTTGAAAATTGTTAATTTTTTGTTGATCATATTTAAAATATTATATTCTTATTCTTATAATTAAATAGTGTATTAAATATTTATAATATTATAAAAAATTTGGGAAAAAAAGAAAAATGCCAATTCCAGCAAGATTTTTTGGGGTCGTTGGTTTTGTCTCTGGGTATGAATTTCATCTCTGAAGATTGTTGTTAGAGAGAACAAATGGGATCATCAGGCAGAGCATTGCCTTATCATCAGCAGTTCGATTGGATTTCCACACCGCCATTTAGTCTGGTTACAACCACAGCCACACCTTATTTGTCTCTCCACCTTTCTCGTCTCCTCAACCACCACCATCGTCACCGCCTTCATCTACACTTCATTCTCCATTCGTCCATCAAGGTACACTCAATATTTCTGTTTGGTTCCTGGGAAATTTGTTTCTTTTTTAAATATGTAGTACATGATTAGATAACGTCAGTGGGCTCATTGAATTGATTAAAAATTTCAGTGAAATCGTTGCGGGAATATTGTAGCTTTTAAGGTTTCCACTATTAACGGAGGGATTGGAAATCATTTTGCTGCTAGATTAAATTAATTCGATATAAACAAGCTGAAATGCATAAAAATGTGGCGTTGCCTTGATTGTACAATGCAAGAATATGCTTGAATGATGGAGCAAATTGTTAGGGTTGCCTTCTCCTCTGAACTATTTGATGATGTTAAAGCCAATCAATGTGTGGGAATGGGTGTCATGTTGGTGCTGATTGGTTCAACTTGTAAAATCCATGCAGTGGTATAAGAAATCTTGCTGACACCAGGTAGGGACCTAGTTTGTTTATTAATATTGAAAAAAAAAAAAAAAAAAAAAAAAAAAAAAAAAAAAACATTTAGACATGGGAGAAGGAAAAAGAAGCATGTCATACTGTTGTTCATCTAATATGTTTTTCCCTTTCTTTTGGGCCCCAGATAATGTAAAATTGATGGAATTGTAAAGGCATCGTATTTCTTTACAGATTTGAACTACTTTGAAAAAATTGACAAACTACAACCTTTTAACCTTTGGTGCTAAGGTAATCAAAGTAATTGGTAATTTTAGTCTTTGGTTGCTCAATGTAGGTTATGTCTGCCTAAATGCTTTTTCAAAATGTGGGTCATTTTGTTAAACCTTTTAATCTGTAATCGAATGTCTGAAGAATTTGAAATGTTTGAGTTGTTTGCCAAGCTATTTCAGTGTAAGATCAGATTATCAATAATGCTGAAAATCCTCGACATTATTTAGTAGAAGAGGGTGTATTAAATTGAAGTTATTTGTTGATTTGGTTTAACAAAAAGTTGTTTGCATTGCAACATCTGTACATGGCATACAATACTAATGTATTGGGTATAAATGTTTTCTCTCTGCTATCTAACATCTCTTGTTGATCAGAAACTCTCTCATCTCTGTCATGTGCCCAAGTTGAAGGATCTATGCTGTGAAAGATCCTTCCAATTCCATGGAATCAATTTTTTCCAATTCTCAAATGATGTATTTGCATCCTCGTGTTTATCTTCCTTATGTTTTTTCAATGGAGGAGATACAAGAAAAACTTCTGGAAATACAGGGACATCACGTTCAGAGACGTCCAGGAGAAATTTGTTTAATGGAAGGAAATGGACCAATGTCCTCCTTGCAGTTAATGTATTGTAAGTATCACCTTCTCAGACCTTTAAGAAATATATTGCAGCTACGATTTATTAATATATTTACTCATATGCATAAACAATGCCCGATTCTTTGCATATTGTTTTATTGCCTATTTACCCTATATTTCATGGCCTTATACTTCATTTTCCAATATCTGGGATAGAGTTGAAGGTATAGTTACAGTTTTCTCTTTTGTATTTTGTCTAGAATTCATATTGCACAATTTGCAACACAGAGCAAGCTGCTTTTGTGGGGAGCTAAGGTGAGATGAGTGTTGGTGTGTGTTCTGTTCAAAAATTGAAGCTCCCTTTTCACTTCCCCTTCTACATTAACTTATTAGATATGCAGATTAATAGTCTAATCGCTAAAGGGCAGTTCTGGAGGCTGGTCACGTCTTCCTTTTTGCATGCAAATATAGTGCACCTTATGGTTTGGTTTGAACTTGTGTCTTGAAAATATCTCTTATTTATTTCTGATCCTGATCCCTTATATGTTGGTCTGAATAGAAATTTACATTGTATAGTTTAATTGTTATTCATTGAATTCCATCGGGCCTGCTGTGGAGAAAATCAGTGGTTCAAGGAGATATCTTGCAGTTTACTTCTCCTCTGCAATTGCAAGTAATATTTCATAAGCTTACTTCCAAAAGTGATGAAATTGTTTACCTGTTATTATTCTGACTCAGTTGTTTGAAGAAAATTAGGTTCAGCAATGAGTTATCAATTCTGTAAGGCCCCTGCAGTTGGTGCATCAGGAGCAATCTTTGGACTGGTACATCTTTTTTTAACCCTCTTTTGCAAAAATTATCTCCTTTCTGGCATAAGTTATTGTGTTACAACCTTAGAGACCACATAATTTAACTCTATAAAGTTCGGGGTTGTACATTTTCAAGCTTAAGGTTGTTCCCAAGGTTGTCCTCATTTATGAACCTGGAAATTTTTTTTTTTTTTTTATGACCCTACATTCGCTTCGTTAAGAATGTATTGATGAACTTCATACTATATTGGAACTTACCCTCTGTTTTCTGCATTGGGAAAAATGGATCACAGAAATTATCCAGCCTTAAATGAAAAGATGAATATAGTTAAATTCCTTTATTGCATAGTTAACTGAATGAAATTCCTTTCAAGGTAATTGTTTCCTTTTTCATGTCCTTTTTATATAGGTTGGTTCTTTTGCTGTATTTATTATGAGACACAAAAACCTTGTTGGAGGTGGCAAAGAAGATCTACAGCATATAGCACAAGTGATTATCCTTAATATGGTATGTTCCGGAGTTTTGCAATGTTGTCAGCAGAGGAGGCGTGCAGTGACTTGGTCAAAATATGTTATTTGTTCAAGCCTTCCAAATTAACCTAATGATATTTGAGGTTTTCTTTTCCATGTGTATGTGTGTCTGGGCATATGTCCATGATTGACTTGGTGATAATATGTATTTGTGATGCAGGCTTTTGGACTTCTATCCAGAGGCATCGATAATTGGGGACATGTAAGTATACGCATCTCTCTCTCTCTCTCTCTCTCTGTGATATTTCTGTCTGACAACTAGGAGAATTTGAACTCCTCTCATTAGTAACTGAGGGGTGAAGTTTTCAATTAGTAAGCATTTGTTTTAAGTCAGTTCCAGTATCTAATTTAACTATATGGACACGGGGCTTCCCTTAAAAGGATTCTGCATTTATTTAGACATTATTGATATTGAAGTACAGACCAAATAATGCCAACATATTGCTAATATTTGCTATTCTGATTGATATCAATGCCTCAAACAATTGCTATTCTGCCTAAAGCACAAACAGTATTTGAAAGCCTGTAGATCAAGATCTGGAATATTCATAATTATCCCATTTTTTGTTATATATTGATATCAACCAATATATTTGTGTATATGCATGCACGTGCAACATCTACAATTCCAGCTGGGGGGTTTGCTCGGTGGAGCAGCTATGTCATGGCTTCTTGGACCTGCCTGGAAGTATGAATCAACATCCAAAGATGGTTCAAGAATTTTCTCCGATAAAGCACCAATTTTCTATCTCATTGACAGAAGAAGAAACCCTAGATCGCTCGATTAAAGAGTCGATTTTATGGCCAAGTTCTCTTTCTTAAACCTATCGGCAAACTCATAGGAAATGACAAGCGTTTGTCATATCATTTCTACCCTTGAAAGATATGCGTATTCTCTTCATTACTCTTCGCGCAATAATATTTACTTGATTTTACAATCTGGAAGTCAGATGAACAGACTGATAATGTCAAGTTTCTTTTCCGATTAAGTGTTGTTATCATTGAGCTGTGTTTAGGTGACATCAAATATTAGTCAAAGAAGATTGGTAACTGTTTGATAATATATGTGCAGTCTACTAAACTTTTTATAATATTTTCAAATTCTTGATTAAATTCCTTAAAGTTTTTAAATATAACGGACAAGCTGAAAAAAATAAATAGAAAACTTACAAGATTGTATGAAAATTACAAGGTTACAGATTGTATGAAAATTAACCCTAAATGTGAAGATATAATGCTTTATCGCCAGCTATAAATGTACCTTGATGGCCTTGGCTATTCATCAGACAACTCAAAATGCTGTAAAAAATTCAGATGTTTATACTGAATTCACATATACATGTATTCATCTTTCTATAAGTAAATTATGATTATACTCCAATTTTGTGATGACATCTGTTTTTCCTTTTGCTTTTGCACTAAATTGCAGATGCTCAAGAAGAACCCGCATATATTACACTTAGGTTACTATTGCTGGTGGCTCCTCTTGAAATCGGCAACAAAGGAAATGTTTGCACTTCTAGACTAGCAACACTTGTTATCATTAGTTGTTCCCTTTGGGAAGAACATCCTAGTTGCTCTCTTCCAATACCACAAACATTGAAGTGAGATGAGTGGCAGGCCACCTTTTTGGCTTCACCCTCGTTATATTTCATTTACAAAGAAGTCGATTCCCTGAAGGAGAAAAAGAATAAAGAAGAAGAAAAAACAGGTAAAACTTTTCATGAGAGTTACCATTCCCGCTAGTACAAAACTGGGTATTTGATATCATTCTGCTGTGGGGCCTCAAATGCATCAAAATCTCTGAGGGTAGTATGAGGAGAAGGAACTATCAATATGACCAACAAAGGATCCAGAAGATCAAGAGTCCAGAAAATCTTCCTAACCAGACCTCCTTATAGAAAAGACCAGCTGCTAAAGCTGTAAAAAAGGCAGCCATCCGGACAAACCAATTTTGTTTAATTAGTTGTATTACTAACAATAAAGGCTAAAGTAAAATTCAATGGTCATGACAAACAATATGACAATGCCAGCAGAACCAACCCATGGATGTGCAAGTATGTAACAAAAAAACGTACATGCATAACCAAAACAATTCCTTCCTGCACACTTCATGAACCAAATCAAGATGGTGGAAAAAAAGGATATACATGCATAAACGTGGTAGTACTAACTTACATGATGAAGATGGTGCAGGAGGTGGAGACACCGAGGCTGTTGGACTTCCTGCATCGCGACCTGGTCTAGAGTGATAGGAAACTAAAGGTAAGGGTGACAAGTTAGGAGCCAACTTGGGCGAACCAATGGGAGGTGAATGACTTGGGTTAGAATTAGATGTTGGTGAATAGCTTGGCGGCACTAAATAACGACGGTATGGACAAGGGGGGGAAGCAGTTGCAGTTGAAGGTGCTGGAAAGGGTACACTTTCAGGACTTGGTGGATGTTGTTGATTATTATTAGATGGAGAAGAAGGTTCACAATTGAAACAAGGTAGCTGGCGATGAGTGTTAGGTGAGGGTGCTAAAGAATACGGAAAAGGGGCAGGATGTGGGGCAATTGACAGTTCTGGGGTTGGAGATGGAGATGGAGATGGAGATGGAGGGGATGCATGAAGTGTATCCTTTAGATATGATGACAAAACAACTCCATTAACTTCACCAAAGACTGAGTTGTCAAGGCCGAGATTCTTCGCCGGAGAGTCAGAGATAGTCTGAGCCAACTGTTTCAATCTCTGTGGCAGCAGGCTCCCCATATTAGACATGACGGAGGCTTGAACAATGACTGTTGGATATATTGTGGAGCCATACTTGTTTGTTATTTGCACATACACGTTCTACATCACAACAAAGGGAGACAGAGGAAGTTAGAAGCTAATGCCGTATTCCCCTTATGCATAAAGGCATAAATCACACATAATCTATGCTTCAGAAACAGCAAACCTAAAAATTATTGGAAAAAAGACATAAAACGATGCCCTATCCTACTGCCAGTTTTCCAATGAACAGCTGACCAGTCACTGTTTTTAAAGAACCATCAAGGGAAAACCATAAGCTAAGCTCTTCAAGTAACAATTATTCACATTTTAAAAATTTATAAATTCATACTTTTGGATATCTCTCCAGTCTCCCCAGTCCTCTCCTTCCAAAAGCAGCCCTCTTCAATTGATTTCTGAGCATCAGGTTGATTAAGTTAAATTCCTGGTTACAGTTCCTTCTGAGTTCCTTCATATGCATAATTATTTCCTAGATTTAATTCTAGTCAATTCTTCCATAAAGAACTTTAAATAATCCTAACATGAATGTATGAGAAAAATACACCACAGATTAAATAAGTCTCATTAACAAAAACCAATTGACAAATATCCATATGGATCTAAATCTACTGTCTAGTATTCAACCATATATGGTTACTGTTAATTCTTTTTCTCCCTTTGTTCTACAGTTAGTTAAACAGAAGGTACAGCTATTAACTCCACTAAAGTCAACTTTTTTCTGGAATTTCTTTCATTAATATTATTCCTACTTCAAAACCTAACAATAATTAGATCCATATTACAACAACAATTGGTGATCTATTAGACCCGTGCTGAACCCAAACAGTTAAAATTCGAAGTAGTATATGCTAACAGCAGAGAGAACTACATATCTACCTCATATGGTCTCAGATGCAATCCAAACTTCAATTGATCCCTCAATTCAATGAAGTTTTCCTCTATTTCAGATATAGAGTTATTGAGAGTAAAGTTAAACAGAATCTGAGGTGTCTGCCAAATGGAAGCAATTTGCAGAGGAATTACTGTAATTCCGCCAGGAAATTTCAATATCTCAAACATAGAAGGCTCCCCAAAATTTGTTGTTGTCAAAGTCAGATTGGACTCCTTAAGGAACAGCTCAATTAATGACGACCTCAGCACACTAGAGGAGACAGGATTTATAGGAACATTTATTGGATCAGAAATAACACCAAATACCACCTCGGTTGAGTTAGAAGCACCTGATTGGTGCATAGATAGGATAACCACCTACAGAGGAGAGCAAGCAACTTTAGATGGACTGTCCAATTTTGTTTTCTACATTAAATTTACAAACAAGAGAAGCTTGAAGGCAAACCTTTGTATCAGGGACGCCTATTTCTCCATAGATGTCATACTCTAGCCTTCCAATACGTGGAACAAGCTCTGAAACTGGCATCTGCAGTCTGAAGGATGCCTGAACTGAAGCTGTAAAAAAGAAATAAGATACATATAAGCACTAAGTGCAAAGCAGATCAAGCAAAGTTACTTATGCTAGCATATAAATACACCAAACATCCATAAAGTTATAAAGAGGAGAAATAAAAGCCCAAGAGATAATGTAAAATCCAGAAACAAAAGCAATAATATGACTAGCATCAATCATACATTTATATACTCCAGATCTTTTCCAATTTTTCTGCCGATGGAATATGTTGTTTTAGAACAAGAGGATAGATTAAGGTAAGCAATTCAGTAGTCATGTAATGAAGTGAACCAACATTATGAGGCTACGCTACATCAATTTTGGTGTATTCTGAGATCCCATTAAAATGGAAATTCTAGCCACTTCTCTACAGATATTGGATAATAATATTCAATGGCTGCATGCATAAAAACATTCTTCTACCAGGCTCTTCACTATTGTGCAATCGCAATCTACACCTATAGTATAACACTCATCCCCCTCTCAATCATCCGGTCAGCAAAGTCCATCGCTCTGATAAACCACTTAGTGAATACATGCATTAATTAACAATTTAAAGTAGAATTTGCACTGTGTAATCAGTAGACATCTCATCCTTAACAAGAAAATCATTAACTGCCAGCAAGACAAAAATCTATGCTGATAGTTAAAGTTTGACTATAGACATTGTTTATAAAATATGCACGTAATTATTTTCTTCTTTTATGGCTAAATTATTTATTTATTTATTTTATTATTAGTATGGTCTAAAATACTAGTTTTATAAATTCCATGACATCAACTGCAATACTCAAAGAATAAATTATGAGAATGCTTATAATTGTTTAAGAAATGCCTATAATTTGTTCCCTTTCTTAAATATAGAAAACGCTTTGAATTCCTCCAATAATCAAAAAGAGGTTAAGAGGGAAACCAATACATGTATGAATGTCAACTTATTATCATCAAGGACATTGACAGCTTGATATATCAAAGTAGGATCTAGAAAATCTAAGAGTATAAAAGAATTAACATAACAAGTTAATGGCCCGGGCATCTTAAAGTTCAACACCTAGATCCGTGCTTAAAGAGTTCAGAAAACGAATACATAATGAGCAGATGAAAGTGTCTTTGTTTTATGTATATTCCAGACACATAATTTATGTTATTCACAGTAGCAATCTGGGCACAAAATGTTTAATTCCAACTATGTTAGCCTAATTCACAACCACCAGCAATGTTAAAAATCTAAAATTACTTAATAGGAGAATAGTTATCCTGATGAGATCTATATAAGCATCAGCATCTAATCAGAAGCATTAAATCAAACTATTGTCATTTGCCCACCCCTCGATATGATTAACACAAAAGAAACCATGTTTTTGAATCCTAAAAGGACAAATAACGCATGACCATCTCCTCGAGAAATGATAAGCTATTAACTCAACAATGATGAAAGAAAGAGTTCCATCTCTTAAAATTTATTAATTAACCTAGCAAACAAATACCATCAAACCACAAGGCAATGTACTCAAATGATCAAAACTACAAAATTTCTAAACAACAAAACAGAATGATTCACACCCATAATCTCAACTATTCTAAGGACAATGTAAAAGAGTCTCCACCATTAACATGGACATCAGAAAAATTGATTGAAACATTACATAAAGTATTTCCGACCACTAAGGCATCATAATTTGACTAATATAAACAAGGAGGTAAAGTGCAAATACCCTTTAGCTCGGAAAATCAAAGCTTAATAACAAGAAAGATTAAACAAATACCACCCACCGATATCATTTCAGTACTGTAAAACCCAATTAAACAACAAAAGGCTCTAATCACCACAGAAACCTAGTCTGACAACAAAAACACAAAATAACACATACCCGTTTGCTCAAAACATCGGAAGCTCCTAATTACACAACAAATAAGTACAATTAACAACAAGCCGAGTTGCTCAAGAATAACAAAGAAACCCTAACAAAACTGTAAAATCATTTGCAAATACCCAACAAGCAAATTGCTAAAAACCCTAAATATAATAAGACGAAGCACAAGTTAAACACTGAAGATAAAAGAGAATAAGATAGCATACCACTGAGTTTAATATCAGCTTTTGCATCAAACCCATGTTGAATTTTGTGCAAAGGAAGGATCCAGAAGAATCCAGAGAGAAAAATAGCTATACCAAATAACAAAAAGACAACACATTTGAGACTGAACTCCTGTAAAATCAAAGACAAAACCGTCGAACATCTCTGACAGAAGAATCTAGAAGAACCCGGATTTGGAGTCTGATGAGCCTGCTGGTGGTGCAGATTTTGCTCACTTTTCCCCATTGAAAGAGCATCTGGTTTTCTCACAAAAAATAATTTCAAATGAAGACTGAAGGATACAGAAGATGAAGACTGAGAGACTAGTGTTTTGGTGGGCGTACGCCACAAGCATTATAATAGAACACAAAGAAACTGCCTCCTTCCTCTTCTCCTAAAAATTGTTGTCTTTTTTTTTTTTTTTCATTTACACTCCTCTTCTTTTTTTTTTTCTTTTTCTTATTAAAAATTGGATACCCACTCCACTCTTCTTCAGTTCTTCCCTAACCTTTTATACTCCCTTAGTGGAATTTATCCATTTTATATTGCTTGAGGATAATAACATATGGCTCTCTGTATTCTATAAAATTATAAATAAGATCCAGTTATTTTATTTATATCATATAAATCCCTTTCAGTTTCCTTCCCTGGTGAAAATTAAAATAACCAAATTATCCAGCAAGATTCGTATAAAACATAATACAATAACTTAAAACAAAAGAATGTTTTAGTTATTTTAATAAATAGTAATTAGTAAGGAACGTATTTGTTATGATATAAACAAAAAGCCTTTATTTATGAAAGTATAAAACCTCAGGGTTTGGATGTTATTATCCCATTCGTTTAAATTTTTTTTTTTTTCCTAGGCTACCGAACGTTGAAAAGCAAAGGAGAAATGTATTAAAGAGTGAGGAGTCTTTTCCTTTTCCTGAGATGAAATAAATTAAGAATAAATATTATTTATCTTCATTTCAAATTTTTTAATATATAAATAATTTTTATAATTTCAAATTTGAGCATAACCCTTATTTTAAAAATGGTCATCAACTTTTTTACTAAATGAAAGTGCGGTCAAGCTTTAATTTTTGATACCATATAAATGAAATTATTATTAAAATTTTAATTTATTTAAAAAATTACTATTTAAAGTTAAAGTTTATTTAATTATATTAATTCAAAATTTCGAACATGTATCAAATATTTAAACCCGTAAATCAAAGAAACTTAAACTTGTGGGTTGAAAAAAATTTATTATACCTCTAAAAATATATGTAAGTGATTTTTTTATTCACTTTAGATCGTTTCTTTTATATAAAATCTAAATTTAACATAGTATTTGTTACTAATATTTATTAACATGAGAATTTGAATTATAAACTTATAAGTTATGATTCTAACATAAATACCAATTATGTTACCTTTAAATTTTATGTGAAAAGGCGATTCAAGATAAGTTAAAAAATTTCTTATAAATATTTTTGAGGATATAAAAATTTGTGTTCGATTTCATGTGTGAGTATGAATGTGCTTATGAAATTTCACACTAATAAATTATAAAATTCATTAAACATATTTTTTAAATTCTATTAATAGAATTTTTTTTAAATTTGGTATAAAATTTTAACTATTATAAAAATCCTTATACAAAAACTATTAGTACAAATTAACATAATAATGTTATATTATTATTATAAATTATGTTATAATAAAAAATATGTGACAATGATATAAAACGTAAATACATATAATTAACACACTACAGTTAAAAGTTTTAATTTTATTATTTTATAAAATAATCGTAAACCATATCATGATTAAAATACAAAATAAATAGATGAATAAATATTTTTATTTCATTTAAAATAATATAAAAACGATAAAATAATCATCCCAAAAGCAAGGAGCTAGTTTTGTTTTGCACTTCTGCTTGGGAATTGCGAAAAAAAAAAAAGAAAAACAACTCAATTGTGGTTCACTTACCGTTACTTGCATACCACTTCAACATTAGATAATAACAATTCGATCCTTGTGTCTAGTTTATTATAAATAGAGTGATAATATATTTATTTTTATCAAATAAGTCCCTAATAGAGTAATAATAATAGCAT
Organism: Trichilia minutiflora; assembly: GCA_035590515.1. Lineage (NCBI taxonomy): Eukaryota > Viridiplantae > Streptophyta > Magnoliopsida > Sapindales > Meliaceae > Trichilia > Trichilia minutiflora. The sequence continues at coordinate 1,961,910 of JAVXUL010000013.1, read as the reverse complement.
TAATTTCATATGCTTACTCTTTTAAATTTCAATATTATAAAAATAATTTAGTTATCTTAACAAGAATTTGGGATTTATTCAATGTAAATGAACAACAGTTTGATTATTTCAACAAAAATTTGGGATTTATTTGATATAAAGGAATGAATAATCAATAATATAACAATAATTTAATTATTTTAATAAGAATTCAGGATTTATTCAACATAATTGAACAATAATTTGGTCATTTCATCAAGAATTTGGGATTTATTGAATATAAATAAAAGTATCAAAACTCAAGAATCTAATTATTATTTTTTTTAATTATATTGAATTTGGGATTTATTACCCTACTCCAACATATTTTTTTATTTTTTAATGATTATTTATGAATCTATGGAACTAATGATTCTCCCAATATTTGGTTCTTCGAGGTATTGTGATTCTTACTCAATGTAGTAGTGATAAGAAAGATAGAAAGTGATTTTGACCAATGGGGTACATGCACGTGGACCAATTATTTTGTAGGATCTTTGTGATTAATTATATTCAATGTGCATACAGTACACATTTGATTGGATGTTTCATGTGGCATCATGGGATAATAATCCCAATTTTAAATAATTCAAATGAATTGTCATAAATGAAATATGCCCTTCTTTAATTCAAATCTTTCTTTTAAGTCCGTGGGACCGAAATTTGAAATTCGAACTTTGAATTTGAACTCGTTATATTAGTTTAAAAGATTTTATTAATTTTAATTAATTATCATGGACCCACTTATATACTCCTTTCTCATTTTACATATAATGAATGATATTCATATTTTTTGTCCATCAATTTTTTTTTTCATTAAAATGCTTATTTGGTTGTTTTGATTTGTTATATATTTTATTGGGTTATTATTAATTGAGTCATTGTTGTATTGTATGTAAAAAGGAACTCAAAAACTAAAAATTTTAAAAATATATTACATAATTACTTATTATTTTATTGTAGTCATTGATCAAATTTGATCATTAAATGGTATAAAGTTATTTTATTAAAATTAAAAAAATTATTTTATTTTTTAATATTTACAAATGCAACATATTTTCAAAATTGAAAGTAACTAAGATTAAGATAAGTGTAATTATAGTAAAATAGCATCCATAAATATATTTAATAAAAATTGTTTGTCATTTTTAGTGTTTTTATGTCCTTTTGAGCCCGAAAACAAGAGAATATGAATTTAAAATTTTTTTAAAATACTAATTACATAGATATAATTCAAATATTATTTTTAATATCTTGTATTTGTTTTAATTAATAAAGTTAACAATTTGGTGATTTTAATAATGTGCATAAATAGAATATACTTGATTGATATTAGGTTTTCATTTGTTTGTGAATTTATAATTATTGTGGTTTATCTTTTGTTATCAAGTGCATTAAATAAGCTAATATATTCAATACTTCTTTATGTAATAATCAAAATTATAAATTAATTATTTAATATTAATAATATTAAGTATCATTATGATAAAAAAATACTTGATAGTTTATATTTTACTAACACTAATTAACAGTCAAGTTTAATTACATATGGAATGAAATAAAAATATAATTAAAGAGGACTTAAGTGATATATTTCTTAAACTTTTGGTTTCTAGCTTTCTTTCTATAAACAATAAGGACCCATATAATAATAATCCTATTTTATTTTTTTTTAAATGATGATATAATATATATTATAAGTTTATATTTGTTAAATTATAGACTTTATAACAAATTATTGATATCATATTATTATTCAAGATAATACAAGCATGTACATTTGCTAATGTTATCTAAGTAACATAAATATTATTGGTATTGGCATAAAAATTATTTTTATTTAGGGCTATTTTGAGGATTAGTGCTAGGTATGAAATAAAATATAATAAATTTATTATGTATATATATATTTAATTTATGAAAAAGACAATGTTTTTTTTTTGTTTGCTTTTTTTAAACTCGAAAACTTCAACCACCAGCCAATATTTCGGGAGACTCTGTCAGGGGACCCAGGCTCTCGACTGTCCTTGAGCAGCGTCACCGGAATGGGGTCCAGACTCTTAACCAAATAGGTGCCCAACTCGACCTCTTGACAAACAGTACCAAGCAGTCAAATAAAATTGGGACTACACCAAGATTTTACATCTGGGTGCACTCTCAGAGATTTAAACTTAGGACCAACACGAATACCCTCCAGAATGGAACCACCAGGTTACACCCAATGGGTGCGAAGAAGACAATGTTGCTAATTTAAGCCATGAATTTTAACTAATTAATTAAATCCTTTAAAATATTTAATGCATATGATAAATTATAATTTGAATAAGTTTAAAGAAAAGTTTTGTAGTAATAATTATAGTCACCAATGTCATGTTTAAAGAGGTTATATTAAGATAATAGTGAAACATATAAGCTAATATTCTAATTAAATATGTGTTTCAAGTTTTCAAAAGTTTATATTTTCAATAAATATATATGTTGGTACTACTTTTGCAAACATGATTGTTTATTGAAGATTAAATTAATTATTATTGTCATTATCCATTGTGAATTTACATTATGAATTGTTTTATGGCAACTAAAGTGGGCCAACTAAAAATTAACTGATAAACATTTATAATTAATTGTTTATATGATTTAATGATGTGAAAGAGAAAAAAAAAAAAACTCTTTATCATTTTGAATAATTTATGTATAAAGAGTTGTTGTTGTTTTTTCAATTATTACAATTTACTCATAGTAATTTTATTTAATCTATTATAAAATAAAAATAAGATCTTAATATCTACTCATGATGTAGGATCCATACTCTTAAGATATATTAAACTCATAATTTATTAACTCAATCGTTATTAATTTTATTTAATCGTTTTAATTAGGTTAATATTTTTGATATATCATAATACATAATTAATTATATATGTGACCATATATATTTGATTAGAATCCAACAAAAAGAATCACCTCCAAAATGAGTTCCTCTGGCAAGAAGTGGGGTGTTTATGGAAAGAGTTAAATATAAATAAATTAACTTTCGTTAATAGTGAGTGATGGCAAATGGATTGGGTTGTCTGACCCGTGAACAAAAAAAACAGTCATTAAATGGGTCGTATTGGATCAAGACATTAAGTTTACGAGTCAGGTTTGACATAGGCTCGTGACCGGGTGGAGGTATGTAAACCATGTCAAATCGGTTTTTAAACAGTATTAAGCCCAATTTGTGGATGATAATATTAATAATAATTTATTATTAAAATAAATTTTGATTTGTAGGCTTAATCTAGACTATGGTCTGGCACGGCCTGATTTGATCTGCATGGTTCTGTATAATTGGCCCATAATTAGCCCGTAGGCACTTTATTTTCATAGACTGGGCGGGTTTTTGTCACCTATAATATAATATTTCCCAAAATAATTAAATTAATTAATACGAAATTTATAAACAATGGACATGAATGGATGTTGTTATAGAAAATAGATCCTAGGCCCAAATCTAAGCCCGTTGGATAATTGATGACTTGCATACTAACCACTAAGGTATCTGCAATAAACAAAGAATAAATAATGCTCCCATGTCACATGTGGAATAATCTAATCATTTTAAAAGTGATATACTAATCATTTTTTTTTAACCGAGGCATCCGGATTAGCTTACGCATACTTCAATTAATCTTCGAAGAAAGCTAGCACAGTATCTCACCGTTACAACCCCCTATTTAAATGACAGACACACCCAAAAAATCGAAATTAAAATCATACATCTAATTATATAATCCTAAATTTATTTATGATAACTGACCTATCAATGAGTGGATGATATACTAATCATATTAATATTTTATTTTGTATCTTGACTCTTGATAGGAGAAAATCAACTTTGGTTTATTTATTTTAATTGAGTCGAGGAGCAATATCATACAAAAATTTCAAAACATCTGACATTGCCCATAAAATATTTATTATATTTTTATAATAAATAATAAGTATTTTAAAAGAGCTAAGCATAAAAAAAATTAAGTATCTTCTTCTTAAATACTTTTAAATAGGATTGTATAAAAAGTAAATCTATTTAAGTCTTAGAATTTGCTATAAAAACTTATGTTTTTATAAATTTTATTATTACAAAAATATTAATAATTTAATTTGATATTTAGAATAATTAGAATCTTGAAATTTGTCTAAAATACATGCATTTAATATACATTTATCTACCTTAAATTCTAATTTTTTTAACATTATAAAGAAATTATTATTATTATAATAGACAAATTTAAACTATATAAATACTTTTTTTTAAAATTAAATTATTTTTTATCTTATTAATCTCATGAATTCTTTTATTTTTCGTTATGTTAATCAATTTTGAGGCCTTTATTTTATTTTATTTTATATAAACTTATATTAGGTTTGAGAAATATGACCTAATTAGTTTAATTAATAAAATTATTGAACAAAATATTCTTAAGAAAACCTATCCGTCTTCTTCTCGATTCTAAATTATAAAGCAAATTAAACAATTATTGGGGACCTTTTTGATATATTTTGAGAAACATTGACTCTCATTTAGAATATTATCAAAGATCAAGGATCTAAATCGTAAAAAAACCAAAACCAGCGGCTGATTGGAAACGGTAAGAAAATTCAAAATTTTGAAAGGAGGCGGACGAAAGAGATTTTGCATGTTAAGTTTGAGGCCCGTTAACGAGGATGCGCACAAACCCAACCTTTTTGAAAATTTGAAAAACAAAACAAAAAACCCTTAATCCCCTCCTTCACAGCGCGCCCCCAACACTTTCTCTCTCTCTTAAAATAACACAGTCACAGATTCTCTCTGGATATTGCATTTTCTATATATCAATCTGTCTCCTTCAACTAGGTTTATATATTAGGTATAGTGTTTTTGAAAATTGAAGAGACGTTTTGGCTTTAGAACTAGAGGAGAAAGCTTAGATCTGTTTCCCTTTCAGCTGGAAGTAAAACTTTCAGTTAGCCCCAGTAAGCTCTCTAATTGTTCTCTTTGTATTTCTGGATTTATTGGATGTGATTTTCATGTTTGAAAGAGATAAAACTTTATTGCATTTCACAATTTGTCTTCTTCTTCTTCATTTGGGTACGTATATATGTTTTAATCGTTTGACCATTAGTAAAAATTGTACATGTGAAGCTTTAACGTGATATCGAAAAAATGAGGAATTCATATAAATGGGTTTTTGGTTATTTGCTTCATTTAGACTTTATATGCATGCAATAAATCTGCATTTAAAAAAAAAGATATACATGCAATAAGTCGGTCCCTTTCTCCTCTCGTTGTTTCTTTGTATCGTTTTCTTGGCATTTCATTCGGTATACTTAAAATCCTTTGAATCTCATATGGGTTTATATTAAAATGCTTATATCTCATCTGGGTTTCTGAATTGTGTTATCCTTTTTTCTAGATTAATTATTAATGCCAAAGTGGGCGAAAATATCATTGATACGTGGGCACAATTTTTTTTTTAGCTATCGCTTACTGGATAATTTGAAAGCTTAGAATGAAATTTATCAATAAATAAACATTGAAATTAATTTTCTTCCTGTTTCTCTAGAAAATGAATATCTGAAATGCGCACTTTGTTGTAGGGTACTGTAGTGAGTGGAATTTTTGCTCTTTAGATTCGTTGCACGGAAATTTCTCAGATTCAAAACTTCTTTAAGCCTATTAATGTAATGAAACGGTCATATTATCTTTAATTCTTTCTATTTTTACTATGATTTGGTTTAATTCCTCTCTATTGATATATGAACATTAGCTGTTTGACTTTTGTTCTCTCAGAATGGACTCTCTCCCAGATGCCATTGTTCAATACATTTTATCACACATGAATAATGCCAGGGATTTAGCGCTGTGTAAGTGTGTATCTAAGCGATGGAAGGAATCAATTCCTTACCTTAAAAGTCTGTACTTTCCTCGAAACTCATTTGATACCAATAACTGTAGTGGCAGTTCTGATAATATTGTATTGAAGATGATATCTTCCATTGATTGTTTAGAGGAGCTTGTTGTGTATACTCCATTCTCTAGGGATGGCCTTGCCTCGTGGCTAATGCTGGCGGGTTCAAACCTCAAGCATCTTGAGCTCCGAATGGATAATCTTGCCGATTATCAGGTGTGTCTAGAGAGCCCCTCGAAATTGGATTGCATTAACAGTGCAAAGAATTTGGAGTCCTTAAAGCTTTGGGGAGTGCTAATGGTTAATTCTCCCAAGTGGGACGTCTTTCAGAAACTACGGACCCTTGAAATTGTTGGTGCGAGATTGGAGGATCCTGCACTATCTACTGCTCTTAGGGCTTGTCCTAATTTGACCAAATTGTTGCTCCTTGGCTGTGAAGGGGTTAGGTCTGTTTCGATTGAGTTGCCATATTTGGAGCAATGTAAATTGGATTTTTATGGCCTAGGTAACTGCTCACTTTCTCTCTCATGTCCGAAAATTGAATTCCTTGAGGTACAAGGCTGTAGTTGGATTAGGGTTCGAGTGACAAATTGCCTGAGGAATCTGTCGATTTCCAATAATGCAGGTAATTTTCTTCACTACGAGTTATTAAGAACCCTGATATGGTTAGTTATTACTGTCCTTCATTCAATAGATACGAAGTTTCCAAATTATTCAAATTATAAATATAATTGATTATATGTTCCTGCAAATGCTTTAGGGAGAGTGTACATGGTCGAATTTGGGAAGCTTGTAGCTCTTGAGTCCTTGACATTAAGAGGGGTTCAATGGTGTTGGGATGCAATAAGCAAAATGCTTCAGTGGGCAAGTGAGGTGAAGCATCTTTATATGAAGGTTGAATTCACTGGGGAACTTGATACCCTTCAGCCCTTTCCGGAGGTTGACTTGGTTGACTTCTTTAATAGCCATCCCAAGCTGCAAAAGTTTGATATCCATGGAGCTATGTTCGCTGCCCTTTGCCAGAAGAACAGCCTTAAAAACGTGAGTTAATGATCTAGTAAGGTTGTAAAATATCTGTTTTAACTTTCAAGATTGCATATATTGATGGAAGCATACTTTTTCTTTTCAGGTGGAATCAGGATTCGTGATCCCGTGTTTGGAGGAGGTGGTGATCACAGTGAGATCACCACTAAACGCTGAACAGAAAATGAGCACTCTCGAATCATTGTTGAAGTACAGCAAAAATTTAAAGACAATGGTAATAAGAATTCTTCGAATGAAGAGCAACCACAGCAGTGCAGATGATTTCTTCGATGAGATTTGCAGGTTCAGATGCATGAACCGGAAGATTGTTCGAATTGAATAAAAGCCCACATGGGGCAATTCATTTTGCATTTATCCTATTTCAGTTTAACATTATTTCCCTAATTAACACTTCTGACTGCTGATTTGATTAAACATTGATCATTCTTTAATGACTAGTTTCATAACAACTCTTTATTTTTCGTTATTTTTGCCAATGTTATATTTGATTCAGAATCAACTGTTATTATTCCATCTGCTATTCCCATTACCTGTCGATATGGTTGCAATGATAAGTCTGAAGTTAGTACTCACGTCATGACTTCTATGTCATTGCTGGCTTTGTCAACTAAATTTAACGACGGAGGCTACGAGTGGTCAAGATATTTTTTCGGGCTTCCACTACCACCAAAGCCCAATAGTATTTGGCCCAGGAGGTGAAAATTTGAAATGGGGTCTCTAGGAAAATTACATAACAATTATTCCTGCGTTCATAAAACACAATCTTCCCAATTCCGGTTACAAATCAGAATATTACAAATTCACAATGTTATTGGCAATTGAGCGGGTTTCATTCACCGTTTGTAACAGTTCCATCAACTATTTGCCTGATCATGCAGTTACTTACTGCACTTCACTTATCATGAGAAGAGAAGATATATCCAATAAATACATCAATAGAATTCCATAACAAGAAATATAACAATGCAACTCTATTGCTGAATGATAAATAACTATTTTTTATACGATAAGCAACTACCAATACTACCAACAAAACCACTTTAACTTGAGGTAAAAAAACATTTCTCGCAATGGAAGATTAAAATCACAAACAAGTTTGGGTTCAAGCCAACATCATCCATCTAAAGCAATAATACCATTAAGGATATTATAATAGCTCAGCTGATTAAGGAATTAAGAACTGAATTTTTTCTGTATCATATTAAAAGCTGAATCCGTAATTCATATATCAAAATTTTCTACTACAGTATTTGCTTCTTCAGAAAAGGAAAAAATTTTTCCTATAGTTCCCCCTTTTATCAAGAAATTTAATGTGAGTTGAAAATCTAGATAAGCTTCTTCTTTTGAAAGAAATGCTTCAAGTGCCACACCTGCAGAGCGGAAGCCACAATGCAAACTCCCAAGGACATCATACTGAACCAGGCCACTCTCGCATTTGTTTTTTCACTTACTTCCCTCATCTCTGCTTCTCTGAGAGGATACACCAGAGTAATTAGCATTAGCTTAAATGTTGGGCAGGAAAATTTATAGGAACTTGCAACTACAATAATGAAGCTTACTTGCTCTTAAGAAAGAGTAGATTCTCATGGATGGCCTCCACTGCTCCTTCAAGTTTCGTAAGTTCAAGCTCCACGCCCTATTTGATAGCAATGAATGACAACACCACGCTTGGTCAAAGAAATAACAAAAAACAAGTCCATGAAAAGTTAAAAGTATGTTGATGGTGGTTTACAAGAAAATATAATAAATGGCATGAAATTTGGTCCTTCATTCGAAAACCGAACACAACAATCTTTGAAACCGTACAAACAACTGAATTAATCAAAATAATGCTTGCAAGCTTTGTTCATACATTGGGATTTTCTCGAAAACAACATAGCCTATACTGGGTATTATAAGTATAGATTAAAATCATCATGGTATTACTATTACCCTTCGATTTGAAACCTGATCAGAAAAAGATTTGAAAAAACATGAGGAATACCAAGGTGAATGTTCTATAGACATTTTGGAATTATTTAACCAGCTCTTACTCAAAGGGAAAACTTCAGTCGGTGAAACCTATTAACCAGACTTACATCTGATTCAAATCAACTCTAGTGTCATTAGTTCTGTGCCACCCTCCAGGTCATTCACAGAGCAGCTTTCATCATTGGGTATGAAAATGATTAAATGGCAAAGGAATATGAGACTAAATAATGATGCTACGTTGCTTTTGCTTCGAGAACTTTGTAAACACTTCAATTTCAGACAATCAAAATTGGAAGAAATTTTTATACAAAATCCAGTTTATCTAAAGAAATTAAAGAAAATGCTAAATAACTCACTTCGATCTTCTCTTTTCTTGCAACTGATTCCCAATCCTTAGCTGCAATTCCAGTTTTCCAGTCAATGTTTACACTTACATCTCCACCTGCTGGGTTATGGCCATCCACCCAAAAACAAGCTAGGTAGTTGCCAGCTTCACTAGTTGTAAAAGCAAACTGACCATATGTCACATTCTCCTTGTGATGAAGATTGTTCCCATATGGTGACGTCACCTATTGTAGAACACCAACCACTTTTACAAATTGCAAACGAATAAAGAAAGAAGTTTGGCCAGTATCTCCTTGCAAAATTTCAACTAAATGAGACACATAAAATGATTCATATATCATCCACATCTGATAGAAAAAGCCACAACTTAAGCAACTATTGAGCTCTTTGGTGACTTAAAATGCTTTTTTTTCCTGGAAAATTACGAGACGATTCTTCAAAAAGCAGTACACATTTCTTTTTGTCCCACCAAGCAGTTTTTATCTATTCTAACCAAATACTACACAATAAACACAAAAATACTTATAGCTATTTGAATGAACTTCTGGCAAAACTAAAAGCTCTCCCAAACATATTACTGGTAAGAACAGATTTGAATCCGTTGCATAAGAAATTATTTAATTCCCTAAATGCTTAAACGATGTCTTCAACCAATCAAAGTCAGAATACATTCATCACTAAAATCAGAAACTAGATACTTCTTTTCCTCGTCAATTCGGTAAAATATCCCATTTTTATATGCTTAAATATTCAAAATGTTAATACTCTCTTCATGTCTCCCGTTAACTCACCCTAAATCAATTACGTCCTGCACAAATTCCGCTCACCTTACAAAAATTACAAAACCTAACCCCACTGATTAACGGAAATCAAAAGTCAAACCTTCTATATTAAAAATTTAATCTCAATTGATCCAGACGTAAGTATGAAATTGCAAGAAAGTTATTACCTTGACAGAAATGGTGGAGACGTGAGTGTGATCTTCTGAAATGACGACGTAATCAGCCAAGACGACAACGTTGTTCTGGATTTCCTCCGAAACGCATTTGGTTCCGGACGCCGGTAGATTCAACCATATGGCGTTGCCCGCCAGAATGTTAACGGTGAAACAGATGGCAAAAAGGGGAAACAAAATCTCCCTGCGGACGTTAGCAATATTCCCCATGGCTGTTTTGTCTCCCTTTAGAAATTAGAGTTTCGATTGCCTTTGAATTATTTGTCTTGGCTTTTGAAAATACCTTGGTTTTGGATCTCACGCATGCAACAAAATGTTTTTATTATTTTTTAAATGGGATAATAATATACAAGTATCTAAATTGTTATATTTTTACAATATGATCAATACATTTTAATATATACGAAATCAGTCCTTTAATTTTTATCAAAATTGAAAATAATTGAGATATCCTTTGTTCTTAAGTTATATTCACTCATATTGAAAAGTCCAAAATTATATATATATATATATAATATTTGATACAAATAGACATTTTAATCGGAATTATTATATATAGAATTTATTTTATATAAATAGATAAATTATGTTTTTAATTATAAAAATTTAAAATATTAGGCATCTGAATGTTATTATCTCTTTCCTTCATTTTTTGCAATTTCCACTTCAACCCAAAGACGAAGTTGGGTTTGTTTTAAGTGGCCTGGTGAGGTTTGGGCTCTATGAATGTGGAGCGATCAAGCCCAAAACATGGATAAATGCTATGCGATATTTTCAGCTCACTTATTAATAAATCCCATTAAAAAATAAATTATTTACACTCCATAGTTTTAGGTTTTTTTTTTTTTTTTGCAACAATGGTACTTTTTCTATCAATAATTTTTATATCCATATCTCTTAGTCAAAATCCGTTTAATTAAAATTTTTAAGTAACATTTTTTTAAAGTAAAATTTTTATAAATAAAATTTATTGAAGTAAAGATTTTAATTAAAAAATATATATTGGTTAATTGGTTGTTATAGATAATTTTAGTAAAAATTATTTAATTACTTTAATACAGAAGTTTTAAAAGTTATGTTAGCCAAGAAAAAAGTAAAATTAAGACAATTTAATCTTTTAAAAAAATTAAAAAAGCATTTTTATCAAAAATTAATTTAATAAAGATTATGCCCGTTGTGTGATGAAGGTAATAGTATTGCTAAGTTCACAATCCCATCTCGTTAGGACACCAATCAATAACTATCATGTGTTAAATAGTATTTGAATTTTTAATAATCATTAATCTCATAGTTATAGTATTTATTAATTAGTGACCCATCAAATGTATAGTTTTTTTTTAATCCTTACATTATTATTATAATTAATTTTTTTTTAGAAATTTTTATTTGTTAATATAACATTTTTTTTGTAAAATTAAGGTGATATAAAATAATAGAATGATGTTGTTTTATTATTAAAATAGTAACACGAATTTATTTAAAATTTTCACTATAATTATGGGATTATAGAGAGTTTTAGGCCATTTATACTTCAAGATTTTGGATTTCATCTAACATTTCTTTTACATATAGATGTATTTTTATCAAACTTAAGGGAGAAAATTATAATTATGAAAAAATATTTTAAAAAAAGCCAGTAAAGAAAATGGCAAAAATTTCAAATGTGGATGGTCCCACTATACACTATAGTGAGATTCCCATCTATGAATGTGATAAGAAAATCCATCCACGTCTCCATCGATCATTGCCAACAAATGATTCCTCCATTCCTTTTTTTCAATAATTAATCAAAGAGAAGAACGTAAAAGAATTTCCAACGGTCCAAAACTTAAAACCATTCAAACATTTTATTTTCCTTTTAAGGTTGTTTAATTAAAACTTTTTATCTATTAGTTATAATGCAATTACTTATGTTTGGAAAGAATATTATAAAGAAATTAGATTTAGATAGAATCAGGCTCCGACTTACATATTGATCAATTGTTTCCATTCTAAAATCAAGGTGATCGCATAAATTAGGATTAAGAATTTTCATCTTGAAGAAATTCATTATTCTAATGCTAACCCTAATCTCAAACAAAGCCTTCTATTAGAATCCAAATAAAAAATTATTGTCTTTAAATCAAGGTTATCTTAAGTTAACAGTTACCAGAAATTAACCCTAAGACGGTTACCTTCAATCCCACTTCTCAATAATTACAATGACACCTGAGGAGGTAGTGAGAAGTAATGAGAAACGCAAGCATGTAACTCTTATGAGGCTGCATGAGAATCTTTACGAACTCGTGGCTACTCTTTAATGAACAAATAGCAACTACAAACATATGTGCCCTTAATCTATTCCTCAATAGTTGTATATGAACATTCTCTGAGAAACAAGCGGCCATTCTCCACATGTGCTATCGTCGGCCTATTTTTTGATATCCTGCATGATTATTCGTCAGAAAACGAGTGGCAATCCTACACATATGTGTTTGTTAATCCATTGTCTAAAAGCTTCACATGGCCATTTTTTGGGAGACAAACATCAACTTATTTACGTGGTAGAATGCTTATAGAAAAGTAAAATTTTAAGATAAACAGATTCTATTTCTTTATAATCTTGAGCTTGCATTTTGTTACTATATTGTCTTATTTTCTTTCTCTACAAAATAGTTCATAAAATTTGACTTGAGCATCGGAGATTTTCACCGAATAACTGACATTCATCTTATCATCTTGTCTTTAATTGCAGGTTCCTAACTTAAACATTTAAGAATCACCAAAATTATATAGTTTGGCGTCCAGAGTTTTATTAAAAATTTTATTCGTCAACAACTTATAATAAACAGCACTTTTATAGAAATACTTCAAAATAATACCCAATATTTAATATATTGTATAAAACCCTAAAAGTAATTACGAGAATTAAATTATTTAAGTAATTTTCATTAAAATTTATTTCCCATAATATTTTTTTCACTTTTTTATATGCATTAATTCAACTTTCACTTTAGTTTCAAACGGATATAAAATTTTATTTACTATTAAATAAACGCTTTCTTTTCTTCAATAGGCCCTTAATTTCTAATCTATCCTTTTTATGATAATATTCTTCTCCCACCCACTTGACCTTTTCCATCTTCTTCATTTCATACACTTCTCTGCAAATCATGGAAGCTCTCATCTCTCAATTCACTTTACTCTCCAACCAAGCTTGCCAAGATAAGAATTTTGATCCTTTCGTCGTTGAAGACTTGATGAAACTGTTCGAGATCGAAGCTTACAAGTCATGGGCCGCCATGGAGCTTGATCATGAAAATGAAGTTGAAGAAGCTGAAACCACCATGGAAAAAGCTGAGGAATATCTTGATTCAGTGATGGAAAGCGCCAGGGATGAATTCCAAATGTTTGAGGAAGAAATGGAGATGATGGAGAAAGAAGAACTTCATGGTTTCGTTGAGTCCGCTGAGAAAGCTAGAAAGATGGGGAAGTTGATGGAGAAAGTTGCAACTCTTGCTTCCAATAAGTATATTGAAGCTGCCATGAATTCTGCTTCTGCTTCTATGAAATCTACTTTGAAGGGAATTTCATCATCAAACAGGGTTCATCCTTCTTGATTATTTCAGAATAATTTATTATGTTAATGGTGTATGAAATTTATAATGAAATATTTCCATAATAATATAAAAAAATTAATAACAATTTCTCTTATTTTTAATTATTTTGTTTTTTTTTTTATTTTGTATAAATGCTTGATCTAAACTCAGTGTTTATTGCAGTAGGACAGCCTTTGTTGGGTTGTTATAAGTTAAATTTTTGGTTAAGGGTAATGGAGGTGGAGGCTGGAAAAGAATATTCATCCCTTAGGAAGGAAGACCTTTCTTCTGTTTGATTTTGCAAAACCAAGTAGGAAGACAATTTTGAAAATTTTTATTAACAAATAAAATTATAAAATAAGATAAGAGTATTTTAAATAATTTACTATTTTAAAAAACTAAAAATTTTATTTTTTAAAAAACTAAAATTTGAGTTTTTTCAAGTAAAATAAAATAATTTTCTAATTTTCCATTCGGGAGGGTTAAGACTTGCATAGAGGTGATGCCGTGATGATGTCTGATGAGTCCTCATTCGTCTCTTATCAGAGAAATTATCATTTAGCTCCCCTGAGCCTTGAGGCTTGTGATATTATCACTTGAATGGCAAATTTTTTCTTTTTTTCTTTTAATTTTATTTTATTTTTTTGATGTGTGTGTGTGTGTGTGTGTTTGTTTGCAACTCACTCGACCATTAGTTATCAAATACTAGACTCGATCACTGACTATCGAACATTGGTCAAACAATTAATTTTTAAGATAACGCTAACTGATCATACCATTATTTAGGAGCTATACTTAAATCACAAATGCTTCTAAATGGGTTTGAACTCGGGATTGTGCAGCTCTCCCACACATATCCGGAACATCCTTTTTCATTGAGTCACGCTCGCAAGCGATAATGGCAAATTTTCATTGGATGATCATATAACTTTTCTACTAATTGACAAGAAATAAAAATAGAAATAAAATAAAGCATTTCTTCACTGTTAACTAAGCACCAATTTTAAATTGTAGTTATTTTCTTAAAAGAATTATGTTTTACTTTATTATTAATTAAATTAACTGTAAAAAATCAGTTAAGTGTTTGATAAATTTTACTCATAAAAGTGTTACAAAATTTAAAATTTTAAAAGCAGTTCACATACATTTCATAAATTATATAGTAATATATAGTAATAAAATAAATAATCAAAATAGATATAATATAAATTATTTTTACAAAAAATATTGCATAAAATTATAAATAAAAAATTATTTAAAAATATACTAATTATATTTAAATTATTACTTATATTTAGATTAGTTTAATTAAATTAATGATTAAATATATTTAATTTAAATAATAAAACTCAATCCAAATATGTCCCACGTTATACACATCACAATAATATGTGATTTCATTTTATCATATTATATTTTATTATTTATTATTTAAAATTTAATAATGTTATTTTTTTAATTGTAGATAGAATTTATTAATTTATTTAAAATTAATTTGGAATTTTCATTTGTTTATATATGAATATATTTTGTTTGAGAAAAAATACAGGAGTGACACGTGGACGCCCTGTTAGCAAGACACGTGACATGTGATCAGGTGTAATCCCAGATAGTCCCCACATCTAGTACATTCGCTCCAGGTATCCCTTGACTCAGGGATTCCATCGTCTCAAAAGAATTTCACCCCAGACAGCCTGTGTTCCAGGAGGATCACTACCCCAGGTGTTCTTCACCTTAGGATTCAGGTGCCAAGAAGATAGTGACTCTTTCTTAGGTTTTTCGCAGTCATCAACAGCATGTCTTAGGCATCCGACAGTTGGAACTTACAGACAATCGCCGCCCTAGAAAACAGGATAGCTTCCCAAGAAAATCACTCTAGGCTAGGAGCCCAAGATTCCTTCCCAAACCAGCTTGTAGGCAATCCATGACCAGGGTATCAGCAGGCAGGGGCGGAGCTAACATAATAATGAGGGGCCATGCCCCCCCAAAAAATTTGAAAATTCGTAAAATTTTAAATTAATTAATAAAATATTTCTTTTAAATCTCATTTAAAATGAATAAAATCTTATTTTGGCCCCCCTCATTTAGAATTCTGGCTCCGCTACTGTCAGCAGGCACGTGAGCCCCCACTTCAAAAATGAAAATGATTGTTGACAACTGGCCCATTAAATGCACCTGTCCCATCCTCTGATTATTTTCAAGTGATGGGACTGTATCAGACCTACAAATCTATAGATGTATCAGCATCATTAATGAAATTCGACTGCATATTGCCCCATATCAGATATCATATCTTTCTCATTTTCCGATGCCAAGTCTCTGTTCAAGGGACACTATATAAAGTAGACATTTTCAACGGCAGGAGGACTTTTGGACTCTTTCATTTTCGGATCTTCAAAGAATTGTTTTGGCATTTTGCATTTAAGAGAGATTTGACAAAACCATTCTGTCGGAAAATACTTTCTTCTCCGGTGATGCATTCTTGTTGATTTCTACCTTTTACCATAAATATCTTCCATTTCGAATCTTCTTTCTCTATTTCTAGCTCGTCGGATTCGGCATCACCTTCCTTCATATTTTTTCTGACTTAGATATCGGAGTTTTTTCATTGGAAAACCTTCTCGACGTTACTCCGAAGGTGTTACTTTATTTGCAGGCTTAAGAGGTGAAATTTTAAAGGAAACAATCACACTTTCAACCGGTCTTCGGTTAGAAAACTCACCGTCCGACAACAATCATATCCCTCTCATACCTTACCAACTGAATTATTCCGCGTTAACCGTGAGGAGGGTCCACGGATAATTCTTGTACTAACATATTTAAAATTATACTTATAACAAAATTACTTTGAAAATTTATGTTTTGAGAAATATTCTCTTTTACTTCTCAAAGTTTATTGTAGAGTAGTTAATTTTGTCCAAAGTAATTTTAAAAAAAATTATCAAATGCCTAAAATATCCTTTTTAACTACTTAAAATTGTTTTTAACCATTTCAATAACAATCCCAAATAGAGCCTAAATATTAATAAATAATAACTTTTAACAAAATAACTAGAATTACTCATTTACCCTTTTGGAAATCCTACAAGGCAATGACAAATTACTAAGGAGAAGTTAGTACTTATCTGATCTAAATAAAAAAAAGGTATCCTTATTTGCAAAAGTAGAAGAAACTAGGGATTTCAATGTTAGTTTCCAAGCTTACAATAAGAGAAGACCCGCAGAGTGCATCTAATCTGGGTATATTTTCGTTCGTTGATAAACAGAGTCAAAAATCGTCGTCGCTACCAAAACTTTCTGGTAAGGAATTTTTTTTTCTCTTTTACTTATTTATATATATTTATATTAAATATCTTATGTTTGTTATTTCATACGAAGTTGCTGATTTAGGGTTTTGATTGGAAGTACACCAGGTTTCAATTCGATCTTATGTAGAGGTCAACAAGTTGAGATCTTACATGTACACCTAATGATTTACAGTTTGTATCTTCTGTTTGTTTCCCTAGAAAGTTATATTTTTTCATCTATCTCTTTTACAAGCTCTAAGTCCAAGTACTTGATTATATTGAAGCCATATAAATTGCTCATATGTTTATTGGAGGTTCGGTGCGATATACATGGCTTATTTTATAATTTTTTCCATGAAGTACAACAAAAGGGACTTTATTGGCTTAAATATAGATGGATTTTGAATTTTTATTGTGGGAATCTTGAAACTCGTTGCTGTTGCTTTTGCTATCGTTACTGGCCTTTCTTAGAATGAAGATTTGTATTATTGAATTAACTAGTCTGATCTGTTTCGTGTTTTGTTTGAAACAAGAGATATTTTTGGTCATTGTTGCATAATGAAGGATGTTTTTGGCATAGCTGAATGGATTGATAGAGATTGAATACTCACTCTCTTTAGTTGTTATTGTGGAAATTTAAGGTGCTGATCTTTTAAAAGAACAATATGAAATGTGTTTGGTAACCTAATTGGAGAAATGCTTTTGTTGAACTCCAAAATTATTTGTCAACAGATTTCAAAACAATAGAAAAATAACCTTTGCATCATTTTATGGGAATGTTTTATATTTGCTTAATCCTAACCACTCTCCAGCTCTCTCTTTTTGTCACTCATCTTTCATTCACTGGAAAACTTTTACTATCCTCCTCACTGCTAACTCATTTTTTGGTCCTGCTTACTCTCTTTTGCAACGTCAAGCATTGGGTTGAACTTACGTATTCCTCCATTTTCTACTTTTGAATGCTCACCACCTCTATGCCTGAAAGAACAATGGGAATGAGCTCTCTATCTTGATTTTATCTGTTGGAAGGAATGAATATTACTACCCAGAGAACAATAAAATTAAAGAAACAGAGGTTTCATTTATTTGGAAAAGCTTGAAACACTTTTTAAGCCAAAAGTAAATGGTGTGTTACTTTTACAATATAAGGTGTGGGTTGGTCAAATGATACCACACACACAAAGTATTTGATAAGTGAAATAGTTAAATATATATATTTTTTAAAATTTTTTGTATGATAGTTAAGTGGAACTAGTAGTTTATCTTTGTTTGCTATTATCCAGGAAGGTATCTTCTTTTGCTAGCAGCAAGTGTAGTGTTATCAATTGATCTATTTTAGTTCTACAGGTCAGCAAGCATATCTTTTAAGCTTGAGTTTGATAAGAAATGCCTAGGGACTTGTCACGTTCACTTTCACGATCGCCGTCTTATAGGCGGAGACATTCACCGTCACCCAGGTATAGCAGGAGAAGTCGAAGAGACAGAAGCCGGTCACCATATTCTTATAGCAGGTGATCCCGTTTATATTCTCACTGTTTTATATTAATGTGGTTAATTATCAACCAATTGTAACAAAGATCGGGGACTCATATCTCATGTGGATTGGAAATACAATATGGTCAAGTTGCTCTGTATGCATCCTATCCTTCTCTGTTTATCTGTCGGTGTTATTCTACTTTCTTCTTGATTAAAGACAACGAATTGACTGTTAATGATTGTATATTATAAGGAAACACCAAAGACAGTTAATATGTAGGATTTGAAATTATTGAGAGTTATGAATTTGGTGGATGGATAAATTGGCTGCCATATTGAAGGTACTGGTACAGTTGATACACCCCTAGAGTGGAAGAAATTTAGGTTATTGCTTCCACGGTAACAGATTGTTTATGAAGGTGCCAATCTGTTTCTTGGTATGAGAATATTCAATATTTGCATACTGCAGAGTATTGTTCGGAATCAGGCTATTACATGATGGATTATCAATTGCTCATTATGAAGGGTTCTTTATTTTAGATGTTCAGGTTTATGGGAATCGATCAGATTTTCTTATGGTATGCTTCTGATGTTTTTCTGTTCAAACAGTCTTTTCTTTCTGTAGTTTCAGGAGAACATTCATGATTTATCAACTTTTGTGTGATGACAGTCGTGCTGATGTTTTGGTAGCTATTTTTTGAGAAAGTATTTGATGACTATGTTGCTTCACTTACACGTGTTCATCAACATCTTTACAGAATCTGACTTTGTCTGTGAACTGACATTTTATATGGGAAAAACTAAAAAAGATTCCAATAATTAATGTGGAGCTAAACATATAGTAGGCTTTGACAGTTTGTTAGGATGCATGTACTTCATAATAAAATTCAAAATCAGTTTCTTCCTGTCGTATGGGATGGGAAGTGAGCAGGTGATGGGTGCTGCTGGGTGTCTTTTTGTTGCTCGATTCTGACATTAGCTTCGTCATGTGATAAAAGATGGAGCATACAATGGTTATTCTTAACAATACGTGAGGTAACTGTACATACGTATTGCAGCAGATGGTGGACCTGATTTGTACTTCTGTACTATTCTTTGATGGCAAAAGTTTTGCTGTTGCTCAATAATTTTTATGTTGTTACTCAGACGAAAAAGTCGTTCGATTTCCCCACGCCGCCGCAAAGGTCGTTCTCCTTCCCCAAGAGGTCGTAAAACTCGATCTCCGACTCCAAGACGTTATAAGAGGCAAAGAAGTAGGAGTTCTTCATTGTCCCCTACTCATAAATCTTCAAGTCCAAGTCTTGGATCATTAGAGCAAAAAAATGCAAGTGAAAAATTGAGAAAAGAAGAGGAAGAGAAGAAAAGGTAAATTTCTTGTGTTTACAGCTTTATTCAATTTGCTTTTATTTTCTTTTATTGCCTATTTGGAGTTTGTCATTGCAGTACTTTTATTTGCTTTTAACTTTTGGCATCAACTCCAATGGATCAAATTCATACCATCCTTTTGATGAGTTGTAAGGAAAATGTCACTGCTTTTCTCAGTTTGTTGTTTTCTTTTTATATCACCTTCAGCGTTGTGTACATACATACATCAATACATGAGTAGGATATATATGTATGTATATATTCTTAAAATTTTGGCCACACTTTGGATTGCTATCAATATATATGCAAGCTTACATATGTAAGAAGTGTGGAAAATGAGTGAAATATTTCTTTGATATGTTTGAAGTTCTAGTGACTATAAGTATATCATGAGAAGAAAGGGCTTATGGAAATTTGTGGTATAAACTGTTAGATTTACTTGTATGTATATCTCTTTTCACATTAACGTTGTGCATTTTATGGCTTTTTGGAGCTTGGAGGTATGTTGTATAGGGTTCTTCTCCTTATGGAAAGCCAAGCACATCAGACCTCTTGACCATGCAATGCTTGAGACCAACCAAACCTGATAATCATGTGGACAGTTGTAGGAGAGTGCACTCACATTTACCTAACATATTTCTATATGTCGAGGGTGCTAACTGTGTGATGAAATTTTCATGTTCCTGCATACTAGCTAAATGTCTTACTTGCAATCAAACCAAAAAGCTATGGCAGTTTATTGTGTACCCTTAACACTATCATTGTACAAACATACGTATGTGTAGTGTGTCCTCCTATCAAGATTTTCAAGAGTTTTCATGTCCGACATTGATGTCAATACGTGATGCTTGTATAAGTGGTCTGCAGGTCATAGTCCTATGCTTAATAATCTAGAGCACGAAGCTAGTTCTGCACACACACTCACACACACACCGGAGCCTTTCCCCTTTAAATATCTACCTGAGCTGATGTGTTGGGTTGATTGTCTGCATTGCTATTTTTCTTGTTCCTACACATAAATTAAGGGGTATTGACAGATGCCCCCCTGAGGTTGACAGAAAATCCAATCACCCCCCCTGTGAGATGTGTGGAAAAATCTCAGCTGTTGGATTTTTG
>JAVXUL010000013.1:1909570-1921816 GCA_035590515.1 Trichilia minutiflora | reverse complement strand
TATATTTATATAAATATTCAATTTTTATACCGAGCGAATATGGTATAAATATTTTAAATTAGATTATTCAAATTTTCAGATATTCATAAAAAATTTGAATTATAAATTTCATATGCAAATCACAGTATATGTATAAGTATCTTTGTATATATTTTAATAATAATATAAATATATTAAATATTAATATAGTTATGTTTAAAAATATATCAATTCTTTGTATGAAAACACGTGTTCCATAAAATTTAAAAACAGAATAATTAGAATGTGAAAAATAATAAAATATATAATTTATTGTTAGGATTTACAACAGTTAAAAATGATTTACAGTAAAATTTTTTATTCTCAAGTTGAAAAAGACTATGAGATAGAGTAAAAAGGCATAAATAATCTAAGATAAAATTTTATTAAAATTTTAATTTATCTTGATTTTTGAAATTATGAGTTTTAAATTAATTAATTTATTAGTTTAATTGATTAAGATCTTTGTTTTTTATTTTATAGACTTAAGTTTGAAGTTTGATTCTTATAAATATATATTTATATATTTATATTTTATTAATTTTTTATAATATAAATTCTATTCAAATTTTTTTTAAAACCACTCCTAAATATTTGTTTTATATTTATATATGATCGTTTTTAAATTTTATTATATTAATATTTTAATTAAATATAATATAAACATTTTAAAATTTTTTTTAATATAGTCTGAATTAGAATAATTTTTTCACCTCTAAATATACCGTATGTCCTTGTAAGTTAGCGTAACCTACGAAAATAAATATTACCACAAAAAGAGAAACACACACAAAAAAAACAGAACACCTCTCTTAAGGCGACCAACGGGTCAACTCAACGAGTCAAATTGACAACCCACACGGCTTGTCTTTGTCCTGAAAACAATAAAAAAACTTTAAAAGGTTTGTGGTTTCAAAGCGTGATACTGTCTTATCTGACTGACACATCCATTCCGTCCCTCCCCGCCTCCGATAAACCCGCCCTCTCTCTCTCTCTCTCACAAACACTCACTTACTCTCACTCATCATTAACACATAATTTCCTCTCACGGGTCCCACATGTAATTTTAAAAACTCATATCACAACCTCACACGTCATAGACAGTCATGATCTCAGCACCACCAGCGTGGTCTTGTCTCCTCCCCGTGGGACCCAATAAGTAGCGAAGAACGCAAGAAAGAATCACAAACAAACAAACAAACGGAAACAGAATCACAAACAGTAACAGTGTTTGCATTAAATTGAAGCACGTGGTAGGTAGGTGATATGAGAAGAACACTTTACTATGTGGACGAATCTTAGCCGTCCGATCATGTACTGCGTTAAATTCTATGCAAGAAAAAAAGACTCTTGATTTGCGCGTGCAATTTTTTTTTTTTGCCCTTTGGCTTGTGGGTTTTGTGTCCTGTTCAAGTGGAAGTTGTTGAGTATTGAATTTCTTCCTCTTCTCATTTCATTTTCATACCCCCACATTAATCATATTTTCATATTATATAAATCTTAATATAAAATTATTAAAATAAGAAATTACTTTGTTTTAAAAAAACGAGATATAAGCATTTGATTTGAATTGAATTGAATTGGAGGAGGGATAGGAAGACTTAAATAAGGTAGGTGGTGTGAGTTGTCTCTCCCTCCCTCGTAATTTGGGCTACTTTTTTTTTAGTAATTTTTCTTCTTTGTATTTTCCTGACCCCAATGAGATTCTGAGCATAGCTTATACTTTATTATAATTAATAAGGTAATAAATTTTACATAGAGAACATCATGTTTCAATATATCATGCTAGGATATGGTAGTCAATTCTTTTATTTTTTTTATTATAATATCATTTTTTTTTGTTACAATTCTAATTTATTTTTACAATTTTTTGAATTTTTATTGTATTTTTATGTTTTTCCAATATAATCCTTAAACTAAAATTTATTTATAGTTCCAATGATAGAGTAAGAAATTATAATTTAAAAAATTAGAAAAATTTGATAAATAAATTGTACTGCCATATGTACTACCTTAACGCTACCCATATAACCAATATCTTTCTGTTTTTGATACCTTTTGGTTCATTTGACATTGACAGAAGGTAAGGCACAATTAATATTCTTACCCACCAAAATTATAATAAATTTAATCAATACCCAAGAGGTAAATGATTTTGATTTTTTTATTTATTCAATAAATAGATACAAATTTAACATCGAGGACAAAGAAATAATAATTGTTCCTTTTTTTTTTCTTTTTTTTGAAATTATTTTTTTGTTTTAAGGTTCAATAATAAGGTAATGATGAAAGAAGATTGACATTGACATTGGTTTTTGAAAACAAAGAAAGTAAATGAAGATAGATGGATGGAACTGCCATATGCAATTACTTCCAATCAGAAAAACCTGATGGACCAGTCAACTTAACATGGGCATGGTTAATATGTTAGGCCATGATACTATAATATATATATATATATATATATATATAAATTGGGAAATACAAAAGATAATTAGGTCTTATTTTGATTGACAAAGTAATTTATTTGTAGTAATACATTCTCTCCTAAGTATTTTATTTTTTTAAAAATAATTGTTCATGACATTTATCTTTTAAAATGCACTAGAAATTAATTCAACCTTCTTCATTTTTATATTTCATCTAGTGTAAAATTAGTAATTACATAATCAATAATTTTATTAGTAGAAACTAAGTGAAGAAGTAAATCTAATTAATTATTTATTAATAATTAAATAATCTAGTGTAATTATTTTATATAATTATTTAATTTTTTTTCAATATATATTCATGTGTTTATGTTAAAAGAATAGTAAATTGAAATGATGAATTATATATATATATATATATATATGAGAATAAAATATATGTGTATGTATGGGCAAATATCATTGTTAAAATTTTTTAAGAATAATAAAAATGAATTTACTATTTTCTAAATTTAAGATCTTATTAATGAAGTTATTACATTTTATGTAAAAAATAATAGTGACTGGTTTTAATTATTTTTTTAATTGAGAGTTTGAGACTGGCAGTAGTAGGTAACAGGTGGAATAAATTAACGGAAATAGCCGGTAAATGGAAAGATGAATTTTGTGAAGCGCTGCTACTTAATCTTCAAGCGCGTGATATCGGTGAATTAGAATGTTCTTGATTTCCCCCATGAAATTAATTCCTAATTTTAAGGTCTCAGTGTCTATTGGTTTTTATAAATTTAATAAAATTTATTGTTTAATTATATAAAAATATTTTATATATATATATCCGAGAATAAGCTTTTAAATTCCGTGTCTTTCTCACTTTCTTACTCCGAGCGCGTGTAAATCTTCGAAAATGCGAAGGACAAAAATGATTTTTAATAATTGTTTTTCCTCCGTATAGGAGCGTGACCACACGCACCAAATAAGGGCGAATCTTTGCATTATTCGTTATAGTACGATATGTCATCAAATGAGATGTTAACCTCTTCTCTATAAAGCCAGGTGCCCTAGGGTTTTCTAATTATACACCCCAATAGCCAGGAAAAAAGGAAGAAAAAGGGTGTGTAATTTGTGTTAATGATAAAATCTGTCTTTCTTTCCTCCTCGTTTGTTATCTGGGTTAGTGTTTTCTAGGCTTTTTTTCGCAGGATAATTTGGTGGGAAAATGATTGTTTTTGAGGGGACTGTTGTCTGGCTCGATGCATTATTATCCTTTGAAGATAATAGAAAATAAAAAAAAAACGAAGAAGATGAATTGAAGGTATCGGACCAGGCTTCATTCCCCTCAAAACAAGTTCATTGATTCTGATATGTTGAGAGGTGTAGGTTGATGGGAATGTTGTTTGGCTCGAGGTAATATAGGTTGATCTTTCTTACCTATGAAAATTTTCTTGATGTTTTTCCCAGGAAAATTTTTCTGGATGCATAGCCCTATTTGATCTCGGACCAGGCTTCATTCCCGTCAAACAACATTTTCTCTTTCCCAAGGAGATGCTGCTGCTGCTGCTGCTGATACTTATTTCCAAGGAAAGATTCAAAAGTGTTGGCGAATATTGGTAAAACTTTTCCTGTCTTAGTCTCTATTTTCCTGAGAAACTTCTATATTCGGAAGTTTGCATGGAACCACATTGACCCACTTGTCGAAATATTAATACACAAGACCAGAAGATGCCATTGACGTGATTTTACCCTTTGTTTTTCTCTCTTCGACCAAGGCTTTGGCTTTCCTCAATTTTAAGTTTTCTTGAGGATTTTCACGTTCTCTTTTTTAAAAAAGAAAAAGAATGATTAGAATAATGATTTGGTCTTTTAATTTCTTAATTGGAATGAGTGCATTGCAGTGCTGCTGATTTCGAAGAGAAAGGGAAGTTTTCTTTCTTTTTCGTAAATTCTTAATCATTAGTTTATAAGTGAAAAATGGTAAACGGTATAAAAGGCGACTACAATTTTTTACCAATCTGTTTATAATGATCAGTCTTTCTACGGTTTCTGAACAACATACCTACATTTTCTAGGCTTTTTAATTCTTTTTTTCATCTACTTTTACTCAGATATTACTTCTTCTAGTAGTTAAAATTAACGGTCTCTCTCTTAGCTTTCAAGTTACTGCGAATCAAATAATTAAACGCTCAAATAGAAATATAAAAATAATCAAGTAAAACTAATTAAAGTATTCTACTAAAAATAGCATTGTAACTGTTATACTTGACAGCAGGAAATATAAATTTATAATCTTATCTCCTGTTAATCCTTATATATTATTAGAAAACCTTAATGGGTAAGTTTTATTTTTCAATAATGAGAATATATATGCAATTATTTTAGTCTTATTTTGCTGCAATCAACACGATCTTTATGTTCATCTTTTTTTTTTTAATATTTTTTTTTAATTCAAAGTGTAACTCCAAAGTATTAATAAGTTGGGCATATGAAATGTAACTGTTGTAATTAATATGGTGCTTGGCTTGTTTTGTAGAGTTTATGGAGAAAGAGCATCGAAGGCACTACTGAAGTTGATAAGACTTGTGGGAGAACATACACACACACACACATATATATATATAAGAGGCTTTGATTAAATTTTTTTAATAATAAAATTATAATTGTTAAAAATAGTATCAAAGTAACACAATTTTAATTAATGTTTATGATTCAGTATCAAGTGTTTCCAATTGCTTTTGATCTCGAATCTCTGAAATTTTGTACTTTCAGTCAAAAGATAGAAGAATAGAAAATGGACTTTCTGTCTTCCGATGAATTATGGGTACTGTTTGTTTGCTTGTTATTATCGTGATTAAAAGTTCATTACATAGTTAAATCCTTCTGCTTGAAAGTAGTCTTTACAAAAGTACTTTCAATCTCACTATTTTACTTCTTGAGTTTTATTCAACCTTGAAAGTCGATATATATATATAATTCTAAAAAAAATTAAACGTTAATTAAGAAAAAAAATTGTTGACTGTAGTAAAAATGCAATACCAAACTTGCTAAGTAATGTATATATGTTATGAACCTCCTAGGGTGGTTTGATGGTTGGGGATAATTTGTGCGAGCGTCATATTTTAGGTTTAATTTTCATCATCTATATTTTTCCTATTAAAGCGTTTAAGAGATCAGGCTGTGAGTTTTATCTGAACTATCCTTTGTCGACCGTGAGTTTTATCTGAACTGTCCTTTCCACAAAGGACGACAGATAAGTTCATCTGAACTGTCCTTTCGACAAGGGACGACAGATAAGTTCAACTGATACCTGTACTCAAATCGATAGATAAATTAGGGTTTTTTACGTATACAAATATATATATATATTCTGATAATTAATAGAATTATTCCATTTTATTTTTGCTTTTGCTTTCCATGCATGCATGGTTCTGCAGAAAGGATAAAAATAAAATAATAATAAAATAAATAAATAAAATTAAGATAAGATGATATTAAAATAGTTAAATTTTCTGTTAAAACATTAGAATATTATTTCTTTCTATTTAATAACATAAATATAGATATTTATAAAAGATAGGTGTATATATATATATATATATATATATATATATTCATTTGTTCATTCTATTTAAGAAATTAAAAAGAATTTTTTTATTTAATTTTGAATTTCCATAATCTTATATGCACAAGGCCTTGAAAAAGTCCTTCACTTTTCTAAAATCTTATAAAAAGTAAAATAAAATAAAATAGTTTGAGCTTATTATTTTCTTATTTTTTTTGGTCTAATAGAAAAGAATTTAGTCCTAAACTAATTTTATAAAATTACTACTATATGTACAAATTCTTATCTTTATAATTCTAATTATTTATAAAAGACTCTTTAATCAATTTTAATATTAATTTACACAAGATATTACAACTTTATTAATCTTAGTAAAATATATTTAAATACACACTTAAGTTAAAACATCACTTTAATCTCTTAAATGCACAATTAAAACCATTATTTTAATACATTCTACTCTCTCTATATATCTTGATAATATAAAAATTAATGTTAGTGGAAGATTTTTTTAATTAAAAAACTAATAAAATTTTTAAAATAATATATATTATGTTTGATACTGATGACTTTTATTTAAATTTAAAAATCAAATTATAAAAAATACTAAGTGACATCAATTTTTAATGGAGTTAATTCATATTTAAAATTAATATTTAATATTTTTAAAATTTATCTTGCAACAGTTATGACTTCAGAACTATAATAGCTCTATCACGTCCCTGTCTTTCAATTTCACATGTAACAATTGTCACTTATTCTTAATATGTATCTCAAATCATTAGAACACATATCATAAGTCTATAAGATTATTATAATACCTGTTTCATAACTCATTTCTATTTCAAATAGTACAACTCAAATAAAGACATAAAACATTTTTTTTCATAAAAAGAATCATATTCAAATAACATTTACTCACACCAAAGCATTTATCATTCACTCAAATCAAGAAAACATACAAAACACATGTAATCAATCCAATTCGTCTCCCGAGACGTCTCAAATTTGATTTCTCAAATAAACATACATGGTAACTTTAAATTCATCAAAACACAAAATACAATAGAAGTTTTACAATATCTCAAAACAAATAGCTATAGATTAAGTTCGTAAATCCTTCTAGTGGACTCAAAATAATAGAATGTGAGTCAAGTGTGAGATCTATACTTGAAAATGCTACCTCTGATGATATCACCAGTTCACCACTACTTTATTAACTCAACTATCTAATGAACTATCTGAAATTGAATGGTAAGGAAGTGAGTATATATAATATATTCAGTGAGAGTGGATATAAAATGTTAAATAATATAAAAATAAGTGAAGAAAATATTTTAAACAAAAATGGTTGAAAACATTTTATTATTCAAAAACTATGGTTTGTTAATCACATGAAACTCAATAAGCTTGGCCATTCTTTCCCGACGTTTACTTTAATTAGGAGCAAACCCAAGCCATTAGTGGATATTCTCAAATCAAAATTAATAAATAATTTCTATATGTATACATAACAATATCAAATATAAATATAATAAAACAATGATTATGTTTTGTTCAAATAACTATACCTATCACTAACGTTGATCTCGAGTAATATAGGACAATCCATATGCCTATCCTCGATATTTTCTTCTAGTGGACTCCTTTCATCACAAATGAAATCATTATCCCCTTTATTTTTATCCCACTGATGCATCACTTACCTAAGATGACCATTGCCTTAATCCATCCCTAAACTGCTAAACTCTATAACTACAAGTTAGCCCTCATGATCATGGCCTCCTCAACCTTAATATCATAATGAAATCAATGTATATGTATCATCATTAAATCTCAATATAGTATACGTATCTCATATCCAAAATCAAATCAAAAAATCATCAATTGGCCTTTAAAACTATCATATATATAAAAAATTCATCACAAGTCATTTATTTTTTTGAAAACATAAACATATATTAACAAATAATCTTTCTAACATACTAAAACATTCAAAAATATTTAATTTTAAAATATTTTTCATGTTTTAAAGAAAATAGTAAAAGAATTTCACTCACAATATAAAGAGGGTATGTACTCCTTTATTATCCTTCGCTTTTTAGAAATCTTTCTTAAGGGGTATCATCGCCTAAACACATATATACGTATTTTTATTATTTTTATATCTCAATAAAATAAATGAAATCCACATATGAATTAATCATGTTCATTTTTTTATTTTTTTTAACCGACATCAAATCCATTGAGTAATTATCTTATATTTGATAATTTTTCATAAATATCATGTTTATCTAACCCATTTTACCGAAATCAACCTCTAATCCCTCAATTCTATTTATCTACAGTAAAACCCTAAATATGAAAATATACAAAATTCTTAGATTCAAACTTAATTGAAGTTCAAAAAGTTACCTATTGATGAACATATTAAGCATATGAAACAATTTTAATTTTCATGCATCATATACATGAATCCATAAATTAATCACAAAGGTTTTATGAAAATACCTTTCACCAAGGATAAGATGGATGGATTAATTCTCTAAGTTGATGAATGTAACTCCAAAAACTTGAAGTCTACATAAAATTGCACCCAAAACGCACAAAGGAGAAATGGCCGAATGTTTTGAGAGAGTTTTTGATGTGTTTTATTTTTCATCAAATAAAAAACTTATAAAAAATATGCATAAATGGTTTCTTTTATACTATGGTCATTTTATAATTTTGAAATATTACATTGAAGTCTAATTTAAACTCTTCAAATTGAATTTGACCCCCTGCTCGTCAAACAAGTTCATAGAATTTTCAAACTAGTCATTTAATAATCATTATTATTAAAATTGACATGTAATTTATTCTAAATTATATGTTGGTACTATTTAAAAAACTTTAACACTGTAAAGTCATTTAATCAATTTATGCACTTTAACATATATAAATTTTATATATATATATATATATACACACACACACACACACACACACATACACATACATACTGTTGGAAAAATATTCTTAGAAATTAATAAAAGAGATTTTAAACAGCTAAATAACTAAACAAAAAATAACAAGACACTAATATTTATGTAGTTCGATTAAAGTGACTTACGTCCAGGAGCGAAGACGAGTAAAATATTTTATTATCTTCAAAATAGGAGAAAACAAAAAATTTAGGAGAGTGCTCCTAAACTTATAAATAAAAGAGAGCACAAAATTTTAAACTGAAAAGACCCGAATTAATTTCAAGGATCCAAATGATTTATAGACCTAATTTTACAAAAGACCAAAAGCCCAAATACTCTAAATTATTCCACTCTACTTAAAACCCATCAGCCC
This sequence comes from Trichilia minutiflora, assembly GCA_035590515.1. Classification (NCBI taxonomy): domain Eukaryota; kingdom Viridiplantae; phylum Streptophyta; class Magnoliopsida; order Sapindales; family Meliaceae; genus Trichilia; species Trichilia minutiflora. The sequence goes on along the minus strand of JAVXUL010000013.1, from coordinate 1,912,474 downwards.
CCTCTTATTTATAGTATAAAAAAGAGGAGTAATAAATTTAATTAGTCAATGTAGGATGGTTGCAAGGTATCAATCCCAACAAATCTTCACCTTGACTTTTATTCAGCACACAAAAGATAAAAAAAAATATGCTTCAAAAATTTTGCTCCATCTTCTCTATTAAAGCCCCAACGGGTTTAAGCCAGAATCAATGAACGCCAATCAATCTCAAGCAGTGGCGGAGCCACGTTAATAATGGGCCCCCCCCAAATTTTTAAAAAAAAATTATAAGTTAGTAAATAAAAATATTTTTTTTTAGGTTTTTAAAATAATAACAAATATTTCCCCTGCCTCTGTCTCTTGGTCTCCTCTAATTTCCCCTGCTGTTGCCACTGCTTCTGTCTCTGCGTCTCCTCCAATTTCCCTTACCGCTACTGTTGTGCCTTCATCTTTTCCAATTTTCCCTGCTGCCTGGTCATCGCCAATGAACTTGTACGCTCTCTCCAGCCAATTTTGAAAATTCCCTTGAATCTCTTCGGCCCTCTCTAGCCACTTTTGTAAGTACTCTTAAATTACGTTTATTAGGGTATAGAGTAATTATAAATATAATTATATTGTTGAAATTATAAATTTAAAACAATGGGTATAAATAATAATATGTATGTTATTATTTACGTAATTAGACGCGAATATCGAAAGAGAAGAGTCGACGCATTGTAAAGAGCAGTAGGGACTGCATACTCTCCTAAAACTGTGAGTGAATTTTTTTTAGTCCACTTTCATTTATTTTAAATTATTTATTAAAATTTAAATATTTGAATGCTTTAAGATGTTAGAAACATGATTTTAAAGAGAACATACTTTATAGGTTTTTCTTTTTCTCTTTTTTTAAAATGATAATATTTTTTATATGTCTTGATAATTGATGCACCAGTGAGCCTGGGTGGTGGCTCCCAGAAGGCCTGGGTGGTGGTCTGATTAAATGAGTATTACTGAATTTGTTATATGCTTTATTTCTTTTGAATGAGTTGTATAGACCGATAAAAAAACTTTTGTTTATTTAATTGGTTACATTTGCATATAAGTAAAAAGTTTAATATGTATTTTAATTTTTTATAGATGAAAAAACCATCTACAATTGATGCCTTTTTCAAAAGGAAGAATGTTGAGACATTAAAATCTACTGAGCAGTCAAGTACTTGTGTAGACCCGACTACTTTGCTTTCTGCGAGTTGTTCTAATAAATCTAGAAGAATTGAAATCAAAGAAGGTTTTGATATTAATTCATTTGAGCGTGATCCGGGCCTAAGAAAACAGATATGGGAGTATCCTTTTGACATGCATGATGAAATTCGAAGAGTTTATCTTAAGGCTGGTCCATATCAGTGTCTTCTTGATAAGTATCCAAAATCTGGATTAAAACATCAACGTAGTTTTCAACCATCTTAGTTTAAGTTGTTTCCATTATAGTTGGAATATTCTCCTGCTAAAGATGCTGTATTTTGTCTACTGTGTTATTTGTTTCATGAGCAAATTTGTCCTTATAGATTAAATGCATTCACTGTAAATGGATTTCGAAGTTGAAAGAAAGTGAGAAATAGAGTTTATTATACCTTTTTAGCACATATTGGAAAAGAACTCAATTCTCCTCATCAAAATGCTGAGAAAGCATGTACAAATCTCTTGAACCAACCTTCACACATTCGAAATTGTTTTGAGTGGTTTACATCTTAACAGGTTGTAGAAAATATACTTAGATTGAAAGTTATAATTGATGCAGTTAAGTAGTTTGTATTTCAAGGATGTGCTTTTAGAGGCCATGATGAGAGTAAAACATCAAAAAGACCAAGAAATTTTCGTGAGCTTTTAAATTTCATATCATCTTACAATGACGATGTAGCAGAAACTTTATCAAAAGCTTCTCAAAATACCTTATATACTTTGCCACAAATACAGAAAGAGATTTTACAAATTTTCTCAATGAAAGTTAAAAATGTTATTCGTGAAGAAATTGGTGATGCTAAATTTTGTATAATTATTGATGAAGCTCAAGATAAGTCTAAAAGGGAGCAAATGTCTATTGTATTGAGATTTGTTGATAAAAATGGGTGTGTGAGAGAGAGATTTTTTGGGCTTGTTCATGTTAAAAACACTGCTGTATCAACATTGAAGGATGGAATATTATTTGTCCTCTCTTAATATAATCTTGATATTCATAACATTCAAGACCAAGGTTATGATGGTACAAGTAATATGAGAGGAGAATGAAATGGGTTACAAGCTTTAATTTCAAGTGTATGTCCTTATATGTTCATTGCATGGCATATCGTTTGCAATTAGCAGTAGTTGCTGCATCAAAAGAAATTATTTATATCCATCATTTTTTACTAAGTTGAATTCCATTATTAACATAGTTGGGGCTTCATGTAAGCATACTGATCAACTAAAGGTTGCTCAAGCTGCAAATATTGCTTATTTACTTGAAATAAATCAGCTTCAAAGTGGAAAGGGGCTTAATCAAGTTGGTACTTTACAAAGATCAGGAGACACTCGATGGAGTTCGCATTTTAGATCTATTTATGCCTTGATCAGCATGTTTAGTGCAACATGTGAGGTTTTGTTGAACATCATTGATGATGGAGTTACATCCACTCAACGTGGAGATGCAGTGCAGCCTATAAGGCACTAACTACCTTTGAATTTTTTTTTATTTTACATCTTATGAGAAGAGTTCTTGAGATTTCTAATATGCTTTGCCAAACTTTGCAACTGCAATCTCAAGATATTTTAAATGCTATGCATCTTATTTCATCTACTAAGTCACTTATTCGGAGGTTAAGAGATAAAGGATGGAATGACTTAATTACTGAGGTAAAATTTTTTTGTGAATCAGTCAATATACTTGTCCCGGATATGAATGCTTAT
>JAVXUL010000013.1:1866325-1905442 GCA_035590515.1 Trichilia minutiflora | reverse complement strand
CTTTTGCGACGACAAATATTGTCGTCGCTAAAGGATCCTTTAGCGACGACAATATTTGTCGTCGCAAAAGCCAATCATTTTCAAATTTTTTTAATTTTTTTTATTTATTGGCTTTTGGCGACGATATTTTGCGTCGCTAAAGGGTCCTTTAGCGACGCTAAATGTCTATCGTCGTTAAAAGTAAAATTTTTTAAATTTTTTAAATTCTTTTTATTCATTGGCTATTAGCGACGACCTTTGACGACGACATTAAAATTGGCGTCGCTAAAGGATCTTTTAGCGACAAAATTTTGGGCGTCGCTAAAAGTGTCGTCGCTGAAGGTCAGTTTTCTTGTAGTGTCAACTACTCTCAATTATTCCACTCTACTTAAAATCCATCATACCCTTTTATTTATAGTTTAAAGGAGGAAAGTAATAAATTTAATTAATCAATGTGGGACGGATGCAAGGCACCAATCCCAACACATACATATATATTATAATCATATATTATCTCCGAAGGTGTTAACCCTCTTACGGATAATATTTTCTCTCTCATGTACGTCCTAATACATAATGTTATTAGTGTGATTGAGTTCACTGTAGGTTAGTTGTGAACTTATTTCGAACTCTTTAGATTTTGAACCTTTCAAAAGTTTAACAATAATGAGTAACATCTAATAATGTGTTATAATCACTAAATCACAATAAAGAGTACTTTATCAAACCCGTTTTATATTATACGTCTCATGTGGATTATATCATTCTGTTATCTAATTCTAATCAATTTAAGGTTTATAATATGTCAAAATTCTAAACTTGATGTCTTTATGAAACATTGATCAATGGGTCCTAAACTCATCATCACAAGCTCTTTTGTATGACATTATATGTGTTCTGATCAGATATTTTTGCTTGAGATATTTGTTGGTATTCGTCTAGAAACGCTAATACGGATAGAGTCAAATATGTACTCCTAGTTCTATAAGTTGAGTCCATCTAACCATCATTCGTCTTCGCATATAGATAATAAATGATCAAGACGACTTTAACATATAAGATGTGATTAGTCTGATATTTATATATCATATAAATCATGTGCATCTATATTAGATTTGAACATAATGTCTTAAGTCAGAGGATTATATCGCATATTAGTATAATTAAATGATAAGTCATTATTACGTACTTTATCATACAATCTATCATTGACTAATCACATTCGAAAAATAGTTAACTAACTATTAATCTATACTAATACTCTAGTAACATGTATCTTATTATTATCTATACTAATATTATCTTATAATAATCATTGAAGATATTCAGTATGTTTACTATACAATATTATTACCTAATTAATATCATTATTGTAGAAAATAGTTCTCATAAATTTATTTATTAATTAAGTGAATTATTTGGACAATTTATATAGATGCATTATTAAAAGTATGAACAAATAATAAAAGCAATCTATATGCGTGAATAAAGAACACTTTCTTTATTAATGATAAATAAAGATAAAATACTCTCAAATTGATAACGTAAATAAATAAATATTAATAATATAAGATAAAATACTATAAAATTGACAATACGAATGATTTTTAGATATACACTAACACTTATAGCTCAAATAAGGCTTTAGAATGATGAAATCTGTACTAAATACTATATCCTTAGCTCATCTTAACTCAAGCCCTCATCCACATGTGAGTTTTGCCTAGATCGAAAAATGTAGGTTACTCTTAAATAAAAAAAAATGTAAATAAAAGATAGATTCAAGTGAGAAAATTACTATTAATTGATAAAATTTATGAAAATTGGGAATGGTATAATCGAGGGTTTAAAGAAGAAATGAGAGAGAGATGGAAGGAAAAAAAAAAAGAAAGAGAGATTAAATGGTGAAAATGACAAATTTCTGCCCATGAACTCCTTTTTATAATGCTCCATGTAATTATCAATTTGCCCTTGATAATTAAAAGCAAAGAAGATTTCAAAAATAGACAAAATGGTCATTTTACTAGGGAGATATTTTGTTTCCCACATTAAAACATGCATATTATCTCAAAATATTAATACTTTAACCCTGGGTATCAACACTTCTCTCTCATATATCGATATTTGCTTGATAAGTATCAATATGATATTTTGGTAAATTTTTCCTCAAGCCATGTGTCCTCAGTGTCGTTTTATAAATTTTCATGAATATTGGTACTTTTCTTTGAGTATCAATACTTCTGTCAATTGTATCGATACTTTTGCTTAAAGTATTAATATGCCAATGCTTGGCTCTCATGTATTGATACTTGCTTAAAAGTATCAATACTTCCATACACTTCGATCCTTCCTTCAGCGTCTTTATTGTATCATACTTTTTTGTGTACGAATATCAATATTTGGGCTTTAAATATCTATACTAATCTCAAGTCTTAGTATGTATCAATTTTATTTCTTCTTAGTAATGATACTTTCCTTCAAAAGTATCAATACTTCCTTCTTAAGTATCAATATTTTAGTTCTCTTTAATATATATTGATCCTTTTCTTTTTTAATATTGACATTCTTATCAAAGTATCGATACTTCTATTAAAAAGATCGATATTTACCTTTTGTATTTAATAAATTTTAAAAATATTATTTGAGTTTACTTATAAATATAATTTTTAATTTTATTCAGGTCCTTGTGTTTAGAACTTCAAAATTTAATTTTAATCAATTTAAATTTTTGAAATAATTAATAAACTTTAATAGTATATCAATTATTTATTAATTATACATAAGAATGCACATAAATATAATAAAAAAATGACTGTATTACTTTAGAGTTTTAAGTACGAGACTCATAATCTTAATTTTAAATATACTCTTAAAATATATTTATATTTAAATTATAGGACATTTAAGTTTGGCATATAGACATTTATATAATGAATAGAGAAGAAAAAAGATGATAAAATTATTCGAATATAATGAATAACTTACAATGCCATAATACTAATTAGAGCTTGAAAAGATAGCTACCATAGCATTAATGTATTACAATCCACATTTTTTTTCCTATTTTAGTTTTTGTAATAAATATTTAAAAATTCAATTGTTGTCATTGTTTTTAATTTTTTAAAGAGAATATTTCAAATTTTAGCTTTATCAAGGGGATTGATATTTAGCTTTTGTATTTAATAAATTTAAAAAAAATGTTTGAGTCCACTTAAAAATACAACTAGCTTTTAATTTTATTTAAATTCTTATGTTTAAAACTTCAAAACTCAATCTTAATCAAACTAAATTTCTGAAATAATCATTAAATCTTAATTGTGTATCGATTATTCATTAATTATGCATAAACACGTGCATGAACATAATGAGAAATAACTATATTATCCATGAATTTTAGGTACAAGACTCACAATCTTAATTTTAAATATATTCTTAAAATATATGTATATTGAAATTATAGGACAATTAAGTTTGACATATATACATTTATATAATGAACAGAGAAGAAAAAAAATGATAAAATTATTGGAATATAATGAATAACTTACAATGTCATAATACTAATTAGTAATTAGAGCTTGAAATGATTACTACCATAGCATTAATGTATTACAATCCACTTTTTTTTTCCTATTTTAGTTTTTGTATTAAACATTAAAAAATTTAAAATTTTAATTTTTGTCATTGTTTTAATTTTTTTATAGAGAATATTTCAAATTTTAGGTATAATATATATATCATAAATTAGGGATGGCAAAAGTTAAAATCCTGAATATTTCCTCTTCTCTCTGTTGGCCCATATTTTCTCAAAGAATTTTGGTAAACATTTTAAAATGATTTTCCAATTAATGAATGTCTTTAAATAAATGATTAATTAGATAAAAACTATCTAATATCCAATTGTGAAGAAATAAAACTTATAAGAATATTTTTAGAACAAATAAATTTATTTAGATAATACCGAAAAATAATTAAATTTAGTTATCTTTTTTTTTTTTTCTTAATTTTAGAAGTAGATCAGTTTAATTTTTTGTGAACACTACTTTTACTATGTACTTTTTGCTAGCTCAAAACTTCATACTAGTGATTCAAATTCAATTCAACAACAATTGCGAGTTAAAAAGTAAAACCCATATCACCTCAAATTATCTTACTGAATTAGACAAAATTCAATAACAAAAACATGCTCAGAAGATACCCTCCCACTTAAAATTTATGATGGATACATTTATTGGGTGATCATATATTAATTTACAATGATCGAACGAAAAAAAAAAAGAGAGAGAAAGAAAGAAGGAAGAAAGGTGTTGAAAATTTCTTTACCTATACAACAATGGAAGTAACCAGCTGAAAAATTAAGGGAAGAAGCAAGCTTCATAGTCATGGTTGTTCTGGGAATTTTTTCTCCAAAAAGTCGATGAAACGTGAGGCATAAACTTTTGGTTCCACAACAGAAATTTCCAGAGGATTAAATTGCAATGATTTGTATGCATGCTCTATTTTCTTTTTCACATTGTATTCCTGCAGTACATCGATTATGCCCATGTAAAGAACAACATCATAAACCTCAAAAAGCTCAACTTCCTTGGAATCATCCTCCACCTCTGGAATTCTTTGGTTAGCCTGAGCTGGCATGTTTACTCCCAACTGCACACGCAACCTGGAATATACACAAGCAGCTGCATTCTAATTTTTGAATAGAATACTAATTGACAAATATTCTTTACTTTTCAGATATTTCAGTGTCATGAAAGTTTCAGGACATGCAGGCAACTTACAGACTGGTTTGGTAATTCTACTATTCACACATTTTAGCAAAGATGATAATGAATAATTAACAAAAAGTTTTTAGGATGTGATAAGATCATTGGGTTGAGTAATAATAGCATAAGCATATGGTGATTCATTTCATTCTTATAACCAGAGAAATCAGAATTGGAGAGGTTACCTTCCAGTGCCTGGGAGTAAGAGATCGACTTCCTTGTCACCTACACATAATGCTTTCAGTGCATTTCCTCTGATGTGAGGACCTGGTGCAGTGCTGACAAAGCTAGGTTCATGCGTTACAAGGAGCAGGCCTTTTGGAGGAATCACGAGCTCTCTTTGTGAGGTTATACCTGGTGGAAACAGAAAATATGCAGCAAATTTTTACTCTTGATCATTTTCTAAGGAATTTGAAGTCAAGGCAGACAAAAACCAGTTTCAAGTGTGAACACACCCGAAACAAATCACAATTATTCGACTAATTATTCCAAGAGAAGCACACAATGCTGTCTTATTGTATTTATCTTGCAATTCCTTTCTCGCTCTAAAATTGCCTCTTCTACTTTTTGATGACTCTTAAAATATTCACAAACAAACAAGACGTGGTACAGATGTCTGAATCCTTAAGTTGTCACCAGGCGAGCAGTAGGAGCTTAACATTTAAATAAATATCGTGAGCAACATCTAATTTCCAACAGTTGCTACCATGCCTACCTCCTGGTTTAATGCTAACTCACATACATATGCACGACCCATTTTGAACCTCAGAATGGAAACCAAATAACTTAAGGGGAAAAGTTGAAAACTGTTTTTTCAGGGTAAGAATGACAACCTCAAATGATTTCTAAAGCCACTTCAGACCCCCTCTCTTGCATTGCTTTTTGGTTGGGCAATGCCAATTTACAGTCCTATATTTTGTAGATCCAATATATGGTCAGAATGAAGGGTATTTCAGAAGAATTAAAAGCTAGAATAATATATGCCTGCCTTTGTTCTGAGGGTCAAGTCTTGTACATTATTCATCCAAATAACTAATTTCCAAAGATATTTAATCATGGCCCACCATCATATTAACAATAAACTTTTACAGTACTGACCTCATCGCCACGAAACAATATTGGCCAACATTCTTAACATCTTACAAAGTGAACCTAAAGCAGCTAAGCGACTAAATCTCCCTCTACTCAATGGAAAAGTAGTAATTTGAGCAATTAAGTTGTGAACATATTCCAACTGCTGCACAATCTGGCGGATAACTTTCCTACACATTTTAAATTCAACAATTTTTTCAAATGCAAAGTTTAAGACTTTGAAAAGGCCAACAGAGAGAACAATAGTGTAAATGCAATCAAGCAATATAACATTTTTGCAACACAAATTAATGCGTACCATCAACAACAGGTAAACTGTCTGGATCGAGTGCTGTACTTGGAGGTTCTAATAAGGCTTTCAGATGCTCAGGAGCTCTAAAATGTAATCCCAATAGCAGGCTATAATCAATTATTTGTTGAGATTCCAAGAACATACAGTCTATTGAAATTTGTCTGCAAGTCACAAGCAAGAGGAAAAAGTTCTACTGATAATTAGAAATACATACACTTTACAGCATAATCAATGATATGCACAACACAATTCTTATGTTCCCATTACATGATTGTTAATAATCAACATTCACTGCACTAAACTTTATCCATTGATAACCAATAGCATAAAGATGAATGACATATAGGACCATTCAAAAGAAAGTACTAATAACTAGTGATAATGAGATTGAAAAAAGTACAAAACGAAATAGGAAGCACTACTTCCATTTCCATCTGAAATCAAAATTCACCAAAACATTCACCAAATTCCCCAGCAATCTCGCAAAGAGAAAACAATGCCAAGCAAGAAGCTGCAAGGAATGCAATTGGATGGTTGAAGAATTTATATGATTTTGAAACTAAACACTCAGGGTTGAAGAATTTCTGCATGTCTGCTACAGCTCTGCTTGTTCATTTAATTGGCAAAACAGTGATATGAGATAAAGAAAGAAACCCCCACAGGAGTTACTGATTGACCAGGAATTAATATATAGTGTTTGTAAGTACTTTGAGAATACAGTCAAACTTCTGAACCACAGGAGTGGACCATAAGCAACAGAAAAATTTTGCAAATAATTTTGAAAAGAATAGTGGAATTTTCTCTAAACTCTAAAAAAACATAGGGAACTAGGCATTGAAGTTTTCATTTTGCAATGTGGTAGCAGATTTTATAAATTATAATACATTGATAATTATTGAAGAATCCTATTGTCCAAAATATCTACACAAGTCCCAAAACAAGTTAACAGTATTCAAATATTCAAAATGTTCAAACCAATTGCAAGCAATCTTCTTGCTTAAACACACAACCTGCTCTTTATGGACTTAGTCAATACATCTAAAAACATCTAAACATGTTCCTACATATACCACACTTAAAACATGAGTCCCAAAACAAGTTACCGGTATTCAAATATTTAAAAGTGTTCCAAACATTTGCAAGTGACCTTCTCCTCTTAAACACACAGTTGGCTCTTTATGGCCTTTGGCTGTACATCCTAAAACATCCAAACATGTCCCAACATATACCATACTTATTCTTATTCTTATTTAACTTCATATTGAATTATGCAAGCATCAACTTCCAACACTTACTGGAAAAGGGACTCCCTTAGCAATTTGTCCATATGAAACTCATATGATAGATCAAGATCCTTCAATGTGGTATTCTCCTTGATTTTATCTTTATCTGTATATCTTCCTACAGAAGATCCCTTTAGATCATAGGAGCGGTGAATTCGTAATTGTGTACAAAACATATTCCCCATTACCACAAACCGTACCTAGCAACCAAAAAGAATAATAAAGGCACTCAATAACATAAGTAAAACAGTGCATAGCAGAAGGTAAACCTGAGGTATAGACAAGCTAACACGTACCTTTCTTCCACCTCTTAGTGTTATCCGGTGGAGTCCGAAAAATTTTGTTATGAGTGTATTTTCATGTTCTCTTACATGATTGTAGTACTTATGGAGCATTCTGAGTAGAACCTGCACGGAAGGGAAATATACATTCTCATGGCCAAATACCTTCCAGTTATGTATAAATCTTAACAAACTTCTAGGAAAAGTTTCATCATAAAAAATAAAAAATAATAAGCAAATAAAACATATAAAAGACAAACAAATTTCTATCAGAACAAAGAAAATAGGAAAATTGTTCTATGGTGATGTTTCATGTAGTATGGATTAACAAATAAAATAACAAAGAAAGAAAGGAGAGAAACAATAGAAGAATTAGAGGAGCAATTGGAACACTTTATTCTATAATTCAACAACGATGACAAGTCTACCTCAAGAACTGGCTATTTTTTCTCCCCATTCTTTACCACTTTATTCGCTAATCCGTTGGCTATTTTTTCTCCCCATTCTTTCTCTACTACTTTATTTACTAATCCGTACCACATCAAATGGTATCAAAGCCTAACCTCTGATTCTAACTCTGATTCATATACTTTTGCAATGACAAATAAAAGTGAAAATAATGCCAAACTAGCCTAGCTCATACTACACTAGTATCATGAAACCACAAATTTCTGATAGAAAGCAGCTGAACAACAAGTTCATTCAAAATAACAGCTAAACATATATACATGCCAGGAATAGAAGTACGAAAACTACTCAAATACGATCTTTTAACAAAGATTTTTGGGTCAAACCTTCAATTCAGTTTTTTTTAAAGTCTTAATGAAAAATCTATCATCATGAGATAAATAGAAGATACTGCCACTTTTCCCAGGGGAAGAACGCTCCCTTAGACCATCATCACCACAAATGGACATCATATACTCCGCTGCATCTAATTTAAACATCTCCCTCAAATTCCTGAAAATAAAAGTCTCATATTTATGAACAAGGTTAAAAAATCTACAGCCGTTAAACGCAAGGTAATGACAAATATATAGTTAGGAAACCACCACTTGTTATACAACTTGCATGCAAACAGTAAATAAACAACAATTAGCTTGAAAACACTAAGTGAGAATAAAAATATATTTATCAAAACCTCAATGAATAGCAGCAGGATTAGCAAACTATTAACACAATGATCAAAACACTTGCATATAACATTACTGGATACTAAGGACCAATAACTACCTGAAGACCATTGGACAATAATCTTTCCAATAGAAATCAATAGAATGGTGAGGTGGTGTGAACTGGGAACCCTTTCTAGGAAAATACATCCTTATTCTTGCTCGATCTCCAAAATCTGATGCTCGAACCTCTCGCATAGGCACTGGTGTGATTTTGCCAACAGTATACCTGTGAACTTAAAATCATGTGGTTATAACAATGCCCAACAATAAATTTCAATAAGAAAAACCACGAAGTTAATTATTTCAAAATGTTAAAAGGAAAAAAGCTTGTCAAACAGGACTGCAAATTCCAAATTGACAAAAACAATTTGACAACTTCTTCAAACAAAGATTATGAGATTAGTAAAGCACTTAAACATGTCTATTGTAAAATTTTTGCCTTTGGAAAATTACCTAACATTTGATTATCAACTGTTGACAACTCACACCTTGCAGGATATTTTCGGAAGAGAAAATTGATATAAAATATATAATTTTGTTCTCAGAACTATTTAAGAAATCAAGAACAAAAAAATGGTGATTGTTGCAACCTCAATTAGTCGATTAGTTTGAATGATGATATCTAAGTTTCTGTTTATCTGGCTTCAGTTTGACCACAGGCAACCAAATAAGCATATTCTTTATGGAGAGAGAAGGAACATTATCTGAAACAAATATAACTGAGGAAAACAATATGATCCATGCAGTTCTGGAACAATCAGTTTGAATAAAATCTCACTAAAGAGAAAATGGTATATATTAAGGATTTCAACAGGTTCATTGTTATAGTTTATTCTTTGCAGTGGTACAAGCCTAATATAATCCCAAATTCAAACAAGCTGATAATAATTGTTTTATTCTCACAATTAATACAATACTTAAGAAAGGGTGAAAAAACAAACATGCATTAAGATTAATCTGCCAGCAGAAAAATTAAACAACAACATAAAAAATTATATGAATTGATATCAAATATAAAGCTTTTAACCTCATCGAAAGGAAAACAGAAAAAAATTAACTGGTAGAGGGAAAGCTTCCAATGCCAATATTTTTACCTGATACCTAGCTGCAAGTTAAGCATAAGGTAAAAGCTACGATGGCCTTCAAAGGTGTCCACACATGACTTTGTTTTCACTTCTTTTACTGAAAGCTTATTTCGTGGCTTTCCTTTGTGTGGTAGCTTTGTATAACTCCCAAAGTTTTCTTTAATCAGCACTCCCTGGATGTATTCCCTCTCATAAACTATGGGGCTGCCATCCTGCAAGTCGCTTTGGCTTTCATCTGATGGAGGCAACAACATGCGAGAAGAGTTATTACATATGAATTCTCTAGCAGGATCACATAAACTGCGATTTTCGTCCATTGATGATGCTCTATGTGATATTCGACCTGAATTTTTTAAGAGTCCACCAACTGAAATCTTCTCAGAAAGGCTGCGCTTAACTATTGGCTTTGAGGACTTGCTTTCCTCTGAATTAATACAAGAATGTTGAGATAACAGATTTTTTGCACTGTTTTCATATGCTAGAGTGCTACACATTTTCCTTAGAGATGGATGTTTACTTCCAGCAGGATAGAATTTTCCTTTTCCATCCTTCAGGCCCTTGCTCCATGTTCCAAAATAATATCCCCCATCGGCAAATCTATAGACCCCAGACCCATGTTTATAACCATTTAACCAAGTACCATTGTAGATATCACCATTTGCCCATTTCATAACCCCTCTACCACACATTTTCCCACCTTTCCAGGTCCCAATGTACATATTTCCACTATTCCAAGAATACCTACCACTACCCTCCTGGACTCCTTCTTTCCATTTGCCATCATAATAATCTGAATTACAATACTCCTTTCTTCCAATTCCATGCTGTATATTCATCCTCCAAGTCCCCTCATAAACAGATCCATCAGGTCCAGTTAAGGTGCCAAAACCATGAAGGTAACCACCTGAGAAATCACCCTCATATTTTGCTCCTGATGGCCAAACTATATGTCCTTTCCCTGTCATTTTTCCTTCTTCCCAGTCACCCTCATAGACTGTTTCATCTAACCATGTGTATTTTCCCTTTCCATCGGGAAGTATTCCCTTAAAATTACCAACATAAATGTCTCCATTTGAGAAGGTCTTTTCACGAAGCCTGGAAATATATGAAATATACTTAAATCAACAGAAAGCATGAGTTGTTGTATATACATATTGGTTTTCTTGCTCTGATGAAAAGGCAGAGGACTGTGACAGAATTCTCCAAGTAAGTAGTCAATATTACCTATCAATGTCCTCCATAATTAGTAAATTACATATGATCTAGCTGCTTTCAACAGCTTTTGCAAGTCTCATCTCAGATGGTCTACTTAACTCAAGCAAGCCATTTAAGAGGTTGAATAAGACCAGTACACCAATCCTAAACATAAAACAAAATGAGCATAGAGTTAAGATATTCACAACAATAACAAAATTACAAATGAGATATTAAATACTTCAGCGTTCACATTGCCAAAGAAGGTATGTCACTAGTTACAAGTTTGAGCATTACTTCACTTCACATTTTTTTCATCATTTTTTCTTAATTTTCTTTTTTTCTTTTTTTTCTTTAAATTCGGATTGCTATACAGAAGCTTCATAAATTAAACAGAAGAATTCTGTTTTAAAATGTATTAAAATGGGCAGCTATCATGATCAACTCAGTTCCATTAGTTGATTATAACTTACTTAGATAATCCTTAGCTTTTCATAAGATTTATTTCTCATCAATCTAATAGCCAAGTTGAAGATATTAATAATTGCAATACGTAATATATTTAACCCCAAGGGTTTGGTAGAGTGGTAAAAGATCCTTAAACAAACAAGTGTTCATGGGTACAGGTTTTGTATTTCTGGGTCAAACTTGGCTACAGACATCCCTGCAAAAGAAATCATAATAAAATTCTGTTGCCTTCAAATTTTCACCAAAATTACATGGAGAAAAATTTCCGAACAAATGGAAGAAAATCACTCCAGAAGAAATAGATAAAAGACAGAGGTCATATATTTCAAATGTTGATTGCATATTCAATTCAACGAAAACATGGTCAATGCCCCGATTAGTAATGCACTTGCTACCATCTAAAATCTCCTACCATAAGTTCAAACGTGAAAAATGTATTTTTTAACATCATTTTATCTTCACTTAGATTAACCTACTGCAGCTCATCGAATAAACCAAGTTCTAACAAAGAGATAATTCAGAGCTCATCTACTACCAGCCTGCTGTCATTCTCCAACCAATTCTTCAAAATCTAGATGGCAAGAACCCATGACCTCAACTAGATTTATCTTTCCCCGATTTTACAATTAATCTCTTCCTACATCATACTGTCCCTTTGTTGAAGCCATTATTGCCATAAAACCTCAGCTGTTGACAGCTCATCCAAAAGAGGAAAACGACAAACTACCACATGATTGAAAACAAATTTGCTTCCTAATATTTACCAGTTATAGAGAAAGAATATTATCCCGCTAATTCATCATTATTATCACTTAAAGCCCTAATAATCAAATATATGCACCATAAGTTGTTAATTCAATCAAAGATGAATAAAATCCACTTCCCTATCCTTTCTTTCACCATCTATTATTACTATTGCAATTCATGACCAATATAACAAAATCTGAATTCAACAACTCTTAATTGATCCATTTTCAGTCCAAAACAATGATATATTCACAAATTCTACTATTGAAAATAAGCACCGAACTCAATAATGAAAATGAACAAATAAAGTGAAGGCCATAAACTCACCTGCGTTATGCTTGAAACTCAATCTTTCCTCTAAACTACTGTTAAAGAACATATTCAGAACCCCGATGCTAGAAACCCAAAATGAACTATAGCCAATAATAAAATATAATGATCATGCTTTTTCTAAAGATTCGAAGCCAACCATGCACTAACACATCCCTCTCTCTGCTTGACGCTGACACATTACCGGTTTGCCCAAAAATATTTTGTTTCACTCTCTCTCTCTCGCTCTCCAGAAATTCCTTAGCCTTTTTGCTTTTTCTTCTCTGCCGTTAGTTTAATTTAGTTTAGTAACTTTAGGTAACCATGCAAAAAACTACTTTACAAGAATAACATCATAATCTGCTTTCCAATGCTCTTGCCACGTGTCTCAGGGAATTTCTTGGTCCAATACATAATTATACACAGGTCCCTAAAGTTTTATATCCTTTCATGTAAGGATACAGTTTGTTAATTTATATCAAATAAATGTCTATCATTCTCCAAAAATAAATAGATTAATTACGACTTTACGAGAAAATATAAATACACACACTAAGAATATCTTATGTTCTTTTCCATATTTTTACATATTCAAGTTCAATTCATTATATATATATATATATATATATATATATAAATAAATTATTTTTAAACGAAAATTTATTTTTTAATCTTTTACTTCAATAATAAAAAAATAAATTAATTGAATTATATATTTTAAAATAATATAAATATTATATACTATAATTTTTATTTAAATTTAATTTTAATGTATTAGTTTATTTTAAATATTTTTTTAATGCATAATCAATCTTTAAATTTATATTTTTTTTATTTGATATCAACAAATTTTTAATAATTCTACAACGTACCATCAATAGTTAATCGTTTGTGTATTATTATAATTTTTAATAATATTGTCATGCTATAATCAATTTCCAAATAAAAACATTTTTAAATTATAAAATTTATATTTTAAACAATAAAAATATTGTATTGGTTAGCAAAAACTTTATTCCAATTCAACTCATAGGGAAGGAATTTTTGTAAAGGGTAGTTGGGATCCAAAGAGATTTGGTTGGGCGGTGATTAGATGGCAGACCATAGCAAAGCGTGTACCTGAGTTGTACCTGATGTTTACGTTTTCAATTTTATAACATTCTGTGAAAAAAAAAGTAGGTCTCACGAAAGCCACGAATCCTGAGAGAGTTTTATTTCTTTTTTTTTATTTTAAATTGATATAATAACATTTGGGTCCCTATTCCTTCAAAATTTTACAAATAAGGACATTATTTATCTCTTTATATTAAATAGGGTTTTTAAAATTTACTTTCAATTTTTAAAAATAAAAAAGTGTTTCATTATATATTTTTAATAAATAAAAAACATTATCTTATTATTTTTAATCAATTATAAAAAAATATATTTATAACTAACAACTACTATTTTTGAAAAAATTACTTTTCACTAATCTTATTAAACACACATTCAAAAGAGCATAATTTTCATTTTTTTAAAAATAAAAATTTAAAGGCATTGCTAAACGCTTCTTTACATATTATTATAATGGTAATTTTGTTATTTTACTGGACATGGATGATGTAAATAAAATAAAATATGAAAATAGGGACCTGACTGTTATTAACTTTTTATTATTTAAATTTGTGTGCAAGTGCAAACGGCGCCATGACGTGGATTTCTGTGGTTAATTGTCTGTAAATGTTGTCCCTCCGTGAGCCCAGGTGGGCAGGTGGCCAACAATTTGGATATTTTATGTCTTTTTACCGATATTTTGATCTATTTTGGTCAGATTTGTTATTGTCACTTTCATTTTATTCCCTTCGCACTATTTTTTTAATCAAATTTATTTGGGTTTAAAAGTCTTATCATTTGAAAATTATTTTAATTATTTTATTTATAATCCCCTATTATTTAATTAAATTACGAAAAATCACTGACCATTTATTACACAACCAATAATATGATAATTATAAAGTTGAGATATGAATATTTTGAATATTATATTTTAACTAATATGCTGCCTGCCATCAAATATCAAAAGAGAGATAATTGTTACTACTTCTTCTGTCTTTTTTAAACCTGGCTTTATCAAATCTTTCAGGTCCTCCGGACGGTATTAAATTAGAATAAATCTAATATCCCTTACCTTGAATTTGCACTTAATTCAATTTGTATAGAAATAATAATTAGATTCACGATCAAACTCAAAATATATGGATAAGGGGGTTACATTATTTTACTATCGTGACTGCATTTTTTGGAGCTGTTGGTCATTGTTATCAAAATCGCGATTTTAAACAGTAAAATTAATCAAAATCGTAATTTTAACAACAATACGATTTTAATTTTATCAAAATCGAAAACAGTAAAACAGTAAAAATATTTGATCGATTTTATTAATTTATAAAAATATTTTAAATTTTTATTATTTATATATTATTAAAAATTCTATTTTTACATTTCGTTTTTACATTTTGATTTTTTAAATAGAAAACGATTTTAATTAAAATCGCGATTTTGATAACCTTGACCGTAACTTCTTCTTATTAATGTGTAATTGAGTAATATCTATTCTTGGGGAGAATTCAGGCTATTTGGGGCGCTAAAATTTAATTAAAGACCTAAAATACAGGCATGGGAATTTCGAAACTCTCTCAACCTATAGGATAATAGATAGAAATACTAATGTTCTGAAACCTTTCACATTAACAAATTGCTCAAACAAAGGTCAAAATTTAAATGCTTTGGATACTATATCTTCACTAGTAAAAGTCTCAAATATGTCATCCAATCCTGAGGCTCCCATGAATATGAAGGTCTCAAATATAATATAAAAAATTGAGACTCCAAAATCAATAAAGGTTTCATGGATTATACGAGATTCCGAGATTTTTATGTTATCCAAAGACCTTAAAAATAACACAAAATCTCGAGATTCTTTCTATTATCGATGGTCTCGGATAACAATCAATTACTCAAAGTAATGATATGTTAATAAAAATTTTGAGTATGACATATGAATAATCTTAGTAATGAATAGAAGCCCAAGACCACCCTACAACAATCATTTCGAACAGAAAAAAAAAGAGGTTAAATAAATATAAATAAATAGAAATAATAAATACAATAGTTATATCCTATAAAACAGATGCATAATTTCATAATTTACGTACAAGAGCTGTTAATATAAAACACGTTTAAAATGATTTCAATTCAGAGTAATAAAAGGTAAAAAAATACAAGTAAATAAGTGATTGAATCCTTTATAGGTATAGTTGAATGGTGATCAATTGAGTCTGGGATGCATGATTTAAACACACATCTTAAATTTTATTATAACTAATCACTCGAGATTTAATCGAGATATTTAGATGATAATATATTTAGTTAGTATCTCTGAAAATTAGTTAGATAAAATCGGTTGATATCCCGAATTATAAAAAAATTAAAATTTTTATTATTAAATTATTATTAAAATACTTTTAAAAAATACTTTCTATTTTCTTAAATAAAACTTTAACTTAAATACGAGCTCTTTTGTTAAGAAAGCGATTTTTTTTCCATTGTCTTTATTTTCAAGTGAAACTAATTCCAGCAAATGAAAAAGTCAATTATGACACACAAAGTTTAAGAAGAAGAGAATTTTATACGTCAACATATATTCCTAGTCCAATTGGTCTAGGTCAAGTCACATAAGCTTTGCTTTGTAAACAAATAAATAATGAGTTGAATGGGAGCCATCTCGCATTTTTAAGATGTGACCCTTACATGATTTTAGGTTATACCGAGAAAAGAAAAAGAAGATTTGTTAAAATATAAATAGTAGTTAAGATCTAAAATCCAGTAAAAATTATTTGTTTTAGACAGACATTTCTTTATGTAATACATATTTTATGTCATTAGATATTCAAAATGTGATATCTTCAATGCAACCCTTCTAACAAGGAGTTCTAGTGTGATCCCGAATTATATTAAATAAGAGGATTTGTTAAAAATGTAACAAACCAAATTCAAAATCAAATAAAAATTATTTGTTTTAAGCACATAATTTATCACTTTTTTTTTAGATGGGAAACCTCTGTTTATCAGTCAATACCGCAGAATTCTTGTCCTCAGATTCGTCACAAAGAATCTAAGTTCTCGACTGCTCGAAAGCAGCATCACAAAAACGAAGCTTAGACCCTAAATTAGAAAGACATCCGACATAATTTGTCACATGATACAATTTATATTTCATTAGACATTTTAATTGAGATATGAACTTTATATTTGACGAACATTTTAATAGTTGAAATAATGTTCACATGATACATAAATTTTTTTTATTTTAGTTATTATTGGTGTGAATATTTTTTTAATATTAAAGGAATGAAATAAAATTATTAATATTATGTTTTATGATGGCACACTTTGAACTCATAAAAAATATTCTTATCACATATTTTTTAAGGACATTAATTTAAAAAAAAATGTGATAAAAAATTATTATTCAAAGTTGAAATAAATTAATTTAAAAAACTTATGCACCTTTAAAGTTTGTATGTAAAGTTATTTGATAAAAATTATAAATTGATTTACATTTTGTATTAATTTAATAATACCATATGGCTGTGTAACTGTAACTAATATTTTTAAGAGCATTTTTATAATAAAATATTATTATTTATAAATTTTAGTACAACTTAAAATTATGAGCGGAGATGCTCCAATTGGATTAAAATTCTTAAAGTAGTTACAGGGTATCTATTCTTTAATTTTTTGAAATAATTATGCTCCAATTAATTTATTAAAGGGGATTCTCATATAAAATAAGATAAATTAATATTATTATCATTTTTTACCTTTTGTCATTTTATAAACTAGGAGATTTGTAGGGCTTTCCCCCGGAGGGAGCCCTTCCAGAAATTCTCTCAGGCCAGGGCTGAACCCAGGCCTAAGAGGGGGTTTGGAAATAGTTTTCAACCAGCAATAGACGCGCCTCGGTTAGAACCTCACTAGCTGCGTCATTGCCCCAAGCGCAAAGATACTCAACAAATTATTTGCCCTTGAATTTTATATCCATTTCAATCTTTAGACATTACTCTTTCTATACGATGTGGGATTCTACTCACTTCACTGAATCCCGACAAAATTAAGTTCTCTACCGAACCAAAACAAATTGACTAGGAAAGGAATGTATATCTTTTAGACTTTCACTTACGTTTGTTTCATCCTATCGTCTTATTGCCTGCAAATATATAATCAAAGAGTTGCTATTTCATCTCAACGTGTATTACAGAATACTTCAAACAAAGAAAATCCTACATAATAAAAGAATTGCACTACAAAAAGTTGTCATAAAAATAAACTAACTCACTACCTCAATCCACCTCTTGAGAACCTGACTCGGTTCCCAGAAATTGAGCTATGGAGGGGAGGAAAGTCATTATCATCAACAGTTAAGGAGTTGCTGTTTGCTCTATTAGGAATTTTGGTATCCGCTGAAGGGAGTCTGTCATTTTGGTGCTGGTTCTGCTGTAATGACGATTTAGCAGGAGGAGTATAATAAACAAGAGGCTTTCGACCACCACTTTGTTGAATAGCTGGCTTGATCAAGGGAGAATAGACTATAGGCTTGATTCCTAATAGCTCAGGTTCGGGAGAAAACTTGTACGGTAACTTGCTATCATCCATTTTCCTGAATGTAATGGAAATCCTTTTTGCCGAGACAGCTGGAACACAGTGCTTAGCAACATCCGCTCCATTACCACTTAGAATAAGGACCGATCTGCAGAGTATGACAGTAACATATTAGAAAGCAAAGTTTTATATTACTTTAGAATAGCAAAATCCAAAGCTGAGTTTTTGTACTGTATTTTTCCATCATTACACATTGATTCTTTCTCAAATTCTCAGTTAAAAATAAGTATGCTGGCAGTTTGCATCACCTAACATGGCTATTACAATGGATTGGACAATTTTTAACATATTAAAATCAATAATGCACACTTAATGCATAAGCTTGTCATTAGTTAATTATTTATCAAAAACATTTATATCTTTATGTAGGTAAACCTCCTAATTCCTTCAGCCACTAAGACATTCCCTTACTGAAGCTTAAACAATTAGCTGTCTTATGACTACATTAAGAATGTGTTAATTATGCAGTTAAAAGAAATATGCTGCTTGCTATTTAGTTCACGAGAAATCAAAAAAGAAACATATAGGAACATACCCAACTGGCAAAGGAATAGAGACTGGACCAGCAAATTCTCCCGGACCCACAATCTTCAAATTTGAACCAAAAAGGATATTGGACTCTGTCAAAAATGACACAGTGCAAAAGGGTCGGAGAAAGTCGTGATGATCAATGTGAGGGGGAATACAATCCCCTTCGTCATATATGTTCACAATACAGCTGTTCGGGATGCATGTTGGGGGCAAAATGTGCCACCGGACCATCCTCTTGATCATTTGTTTGAACACAAGGGGAAGAGGATCAACTTCTTCACTTCTAATAATGCCAGGGGGTTTTCCATTTTTGTCCTGAAGAGTTGCAAAATGCAAAAACAATAAAGATAACCAACATTTTTATTTGCTTATTTATTTTTAACAAAAACTATAAAGGAAAAAATAGAGCAGAAAACTTACAACAGCATAGTTGTAACAGCAGCCAAATTGCAATGTCACACGTCCTTTACCACGCATCCATTTTCTAGGTTCTGAATATGTACGTTCTGTAAAGTATCAAAATGAAAAATGTCAATAACATAAGAACAAAACAGGAAGATTTTGTTCATACTAATAAAAATAACGATTGGTAATTTGTTCAACAAACTACAATTATAGCTACAAGCTTTCTCCATTTAAAAATCAAGCATTCTTTGTTAAAACTTGTGCAAAAAGGCTATTTTCAAATTCCTTAATCTCCCTCACAAGACACGCATTTATTTATGGATAGGATCATATTTGCATTCATATAAACCAGGAAATTGAAATGAGAAACACAAGTATTAGTTAAAGCATGGAAAATAGAAGAATGCAGTAAAAGCTAATACTTGCAGAAATCCCTAGAACATTCATACCTCTAAGCAATCCCTTTTGGCCCATACGCTGTACATTGTAGACACATTCAACAATTTTCTTCTGCTCCTCGGTATTAAAAACCTTGGTGTGAAGCTCAAGACCTTGAAGCACATTTGTTTCTTTCCCATCAATTCTATCAATATGAGCAAAGTCCTTTTTCTTGCCAACTTGCGAAAACCTCATTTGCTCCTTTTGCTCTTCTGACAACCCGTTGTCAACCATTGAGGAACCTCCACTGAGCCCATCATTCAGCAATATTTCAGAACCAGAGAGCTTAAAAGAATGTTGTTTACTGTTCACGGAAGCAGGTGAATTTTTAGAATTATTATATCCTTTTTGCTGTGATGAGTGAAAGAATTCAGGGGTTTGGACGGTGGTTTCAGATGTGCTCTCTCGAATATGGGGCCTCTTACTCATAGATTCCGAATTATTCTGTAATGGAGACAAATATTCAGATGAAGCTTCGGTGTTGCCATTCGACACCAATATATTGCCCAATTTTTCTGCAATAAAAACAAATATCGTAAGTAAAAATTTCCGGGAAAGTTCATCATATAAAACATGTGAATAATACACAATTAAGGTTCTCCAAAAGTATAAAGGATTGGTATCAAGCATAATCAAACAAATCCTAACAACAACCAAAATAAAGAATTCCAATTTCACTGAAACCCGACCCAATTTTCGAATTTTGAATTTCTCCAATCATATGGAAGTAAGATAAAACTAAAGCCTAGAAACACAAAACCTCTAACAAGAATTCAAACCACTAAGAAAACTCAAAATATACCCAAATATAAAGAAATTAAACATTTAAGGAGAAGAAAACAGATTTTTTTAATCAAAAAGAAAGGCTAAGTGGGTTTTTACTATGGACAAGATTATGAATGCGACCCTCCACGACAGAAAGACAGTGCTGGCAAATCCCATCTGATAAAACCTCCAAAATCTCTTCGCGATCTAACGTTTTCAACAACCCCATACAGCCCTCGTCAGCTCCAGACTCCTGAGACTTTCGTGTCAACCCTCCACTCATCACTATCATAGAGAAGAAAAATATCCTTTTGCAGAGAATACGAAGAAAGATACCAGAGGTGGGAACCAAAACAAAGTACCGAAGACGCAGTTTAGAAAGCACAGAGAGAGAGGGGGAGAATTTATAGGGAGAAGAAAACACAGAAATACGAAGAAAGACGCGGTTTCTGACGTTTATTTTATTCCGTTCTGAACTAGGAGACAAAAAATAAATACTTAATAATAAAAATAATAAATCTTTATTATATATTATTTTATATTAATGAATTTATTATAAATAATTTTTCTGCCTTTTAATATTTACCTCCCAGTTGAGTTTTTAACTAAAAAAAAGTTTATTTTAATAATTTATAATTGTTAAAGTATTTTCAAAATAAATTTATTTAATAAAAAACTATTATATTTTTACAGTTTAAAATAAATTTATTATAAATAATTTTTCTTTTTTATAATATTTGACCATATGCTAAAATTTTTAACTAAAAAAAAGTTTATTATAAAATTTTTGTTACCGGTGTCACTTGTTAATTTTTTATATTTAATCAATTATAATTTTTAATATATTAAAAAATTATTTATTAATATATTAAATATTAAAAATTATTATAAATAATAAATATAAAAATAAAAGTTAACAAAATTCTTATTATAATAATTTGTAATTATTAAATTATTTTTAAAATAAATTTATTTAAAGAAAAACTATCATATTATTTACATTCTTAATTTAAAAACACACATTATAACTAAAAATTATTTTTGGAGATTACTAAATAAAGACTACTCTGAGTTTAATTTGAAAATATATACTAAATAAAGTATGCAATGTAATAAACATTTATTATTTTATATTAAATATTTATATACTAGTGCTATAGTTTTAGGTACCATTATTTAAAAAAAATAAAATGATAGATAATTAATTATAAAATAATAAACAACTATATTACTTCATATTTCTAATATACATAAATTATATCATAAAAATAATATTAAATAAATATTAATAAAAAATAATAATTTCCCTTCGACTTACCGTTCATTATTCAGGAGGTTTTTGACCGTTTGTTCAGTTTTGAAATTTTGTCGGCTTAACTGTATTTTACCACGTCACACGAAATCGTAAATATGAAAAATCCAAATATCCACCGAAACTCTTGCAGCATACTTGCAACTGAAACTATCAGAACACGGCTCCGAATTCTTAAAATCTTGTAACGGAGATGTCTGTAAACCTAGCCACTAGATTTCCCCACTTACTATTGGACCAATCACCTTCATCTTTTCCCGTGATTCTCTCTGTATCTCCTACTACTACGAGAGTCACCAACTCTGCAACTTCAGCAACTAGAGTTGTTGTCAAAGAACAAACTCACACAGAACCAGCACAACCGCCGCCTTTAGCGGCTGCTGCAGTCAAGGTTACATCTCGAGGAAAAGGCCATCCTAGTTCGTACTTGGCAAGAAAATCTGCCATTCTTGACATTCAACAGTCATCTGACTTGAATTCCTCCCTTGAAAGGTATTTTATTGCTGTGTTAATCGATACGCATTTGCTGATTTTGGATGAATCACGACTATCGAATCAATTCTCATCTGGGTTTCCATTTTTAAAAAATTTTTAAGACAAGATTAGGATTTTGTTTTTTGGGGGTTAAATATGATTGTAGGTTTTACGTTTGATTTGGGTTATTGAATGTATGTAGCATTTTTGTGACTTCGGTTTTGGATGCTACCCTTATTGCAAGTTAATGTTGACTGTACTTCTATTAGGGAAAACATGGATCCTTCCAGACGTTCTATTGTATATATCACCTTGTATTTTTAGCATAAAGTGATTTATAAGTAGCACTTGAAGTTCTAAATATGTTGAAACATGCGAAAAGCTGTATTTTGGATGGATTTTCAATAATCAGGTTAAGTAGCATTCACTTCACTTGTATTGCATAAGCAATATATATAGTTTAAATAAGAGCAGAATACAGTGAGCGTAATTTCATTAAATTCTTCTCCTTTTCAGACTTCGGTTTTTGTAGGAAAGTTCTACTTACTTGATTACTCCGTCTTGATGTTTTATCATTATGAAGACTTATATTCTATTGAATTTAGCTTAGCATTACAAGAAGAAACTGCTTCTTTACAGATTAGGGGGAATTTTGAAGGTACAAGACTTAAACGCTATTTTGCGACATTTTGGGGAACTTGGCAGATGGCAGGATCTTTATCAGGTCAGACTCTTTATTTTGCTGTGTTCACAATTGTTATTTTTTATGGTTAAACATGTAATTTCTATTTGTTTATATATTCACAAATGGATGTTCCTTCCTTTAGCATTATTGTTAGCTGGCTTTGCTTACTAGTTTAAATTTTATGTACTTTTGGTCTTTTATTGGTATACAATGATTGTTTTGTTCCCACCCAAGTGTTCTTCTTATACAAAGATTACATTTAGGTAAAATGAAAGCTGTTCTGATTGTTATACTGATCTCTTGTCACATGATTCAAAAAGATGTTGAGCTCTGTGACAAGAAAGATTTTTTGCTGAATACAGCTGGAATATCTTTTTCCTTCGTCAATATTTGTTCATTGCCTTTTCTGAATGAGCTCCTATTTTAGAGAGTCCATATTTGTTCATTTCTTGAATGCAAAAAAGTATTCAGTATTAGTCTATAAAAGCTATTTTGTATGCTTGATCTTGTTTGTTCTCATTGTCGAGAAGATGCATTATCATCTTGAGTGAGAACCATTTTTTTGCAATCTGTTGTAACTTGATTGTGTAATAATGACATCTTATGATTGGCATTAACCAAATTTGTGGCTTGTTATTGCATGATTATCTAAAATTGATGTTTCCTCTTGCACGACCTAGCTGAATAATGGTGTAATGATGCTTATAATTGTTAATGTTTGCCCAAAACATGTTTGGATTATGCAGCTTTTTGAGTGGATGCAACGACATGGAAAAATTAGTGTTTCTTCTTATAGCAGTTATATCAAGTTCCTGGGGAAGAGCCCCAATCCCTTGAAGGCACTAGAAGTCTACAATGGAATTACAGATGAATCAGCCAAAATGAATGTCTTCATATGTAACTCGATTCTTAGTTGTCTGGTCAGGAATGGAAAGTTTGATAGAAGCATTAAACTGTTAGATCAAATGAAGCAGAATGGTCTGGCAACAGATGCTGTTACTTATAATACGGTATACCCGTATGAAAATATTATATAATTTAATTTACATGGTTCTTGAAGACTTTTAAGTTTGTATTTTAAGTTGAGTTGCTATTGCTATTATCAGAATGATAATGAAATTCTTAGCTTAAGTTTGACACTTGGTATCATCTGTTGACATTTGGGTTATGCACATTCTAGGAATGAATGGTGTGATGAACAATGGCATTGACAAAAGTGAAAGAGAATCTTTACATTTTTTCAACGTTCTATTTCTTTTTATGGTTATAAAACCCATATCTCATGAATCTGACTTCACTTAGAATCTTCTGCATATGTCCTCAAGACTAGATGAAGATTGATGTAGTATAAATTTCCAAAGAAACAACTGTAATAGGATATAACTTCGTTAGAATGCAGTGCTGACACCATTTTGCATTAAAATGCAAGATTTTAACTGGAGTTCTTTTGTCTAGATAGTATAACTAAATCTAATTACTGTGTGAGTAGGATATCCTTGTTTTCAATAGAAGGCTAGGAGATATTGCAGCAAATCATGTTATAAATCTGTTGTAGTCTTTTAACCGATCTTGATCACCATTATCTTTCGTCTTTTGTAGCTGCTTGCAGGTTGCATTAAGGTTAAAAATGGCTATTCTAAAGCACTTGAGCTGGTTCAGGAGCTGAAATATAATGGATTGCAGATGGACAGTGTGATGTATGGGATACTATTGGCCATTTGTGCATCAAATTATCTATGTGAAGAAGCACAGAGCTACTTTAACCAGATGAAAGAGGAAGGCCATTCGCCTAATGTGTATCACTATAGCTCTTTGCTCAATGCTTACTCTTCAAGTGGAGACTACAAGAAGGCTGATGACTTGGTTCAAGATATGAAATCTTCTGGGTTAGTACCGAATAAGGTTTGTTTCACATTTTCTGGCCTTTGTAGTTAGAGTATTTAATAGTGAATTTCTTATAGTTGGTTTTTGCTCAGCTTAAATACAAAAGGAATAAAAATCTGATGCTTGCACTCTTGTGAATTTTGGGGAGGAGCAGATGTGTACTAAATTTCAAAGCCTGCGTGCTTCAAAATTTTAACATAGCTGTGATGGTCGAGTGAGGTTTGTCCAACCTCATTCAGTCCATGCCTTCATCAAATTAGTGTTACCCATTTCGGTGCAGTATTAAGGTGTTTGTAAGATGGTGGTCAGCTGTCACCTGAATTTATGCTACCGGAATGGCATTGCAGAGTTAAGGACGAAGAAGGGTTTGGATTCCATTATCTGAACATTGATCTGATCAGGGGTGGGTTGATTATTAGGTTCAAAGCAGATTTGTCAGTGCAGTTGGTTGCTTTCTATAGCTTTGCGTCCTTTTCATATAAGCTTTGGACACTTTCTCGACTATGCACTTGTAATACTTCTCTTATATTTTATCAAAATTCATCATAGCTTCCTTTCAAAATAAAAAAGGAGCAGGACTTAGAAGAGATGGAGAGGGAACAAGCCGGAGATCTATACCTTGTATCTGATGGACATGATGTAGTGATGTTCCTTCAATGTTAATTTCTTCTTCTTAATAGAGTTTTATGTTGTGATACACATTTTGTGATTGAAGGGGAATATCAGGACAGAGTACCTATAAAAGATTGCTGATATTCTTTATAGAGGTCATCCATTCGATAATAAGATTTTTTTTCCCCTTCCATTATTCCCATTGGTATCTGTTGTCTTATGTTTTATGCTATAAGAGATTATTACTGAGGAATGAATTAGTTGGTGGTGAATTTATCTCACATCTATTTTCATGTGGATGTGGGTAAAAAATACACATAAAGGATTTTCTTTTTTCTGGTTAATTTCTATTTGTATTTTTTGCAGGCCACATTTGCTGTATGTAAATGCATGTGTTGAAAAATTATATTTAATGTGCTTTTCTTCTCGGTTCTTTTGGGGTTAAATTGCTCTGAAGACTATAGGGACGATGTTTTTCAATTCATTCTGCAATTGCTTGCAGGTAATGCTAACAACTTTGCTAAAGGTATATGTTAGAGGAGGTCTGTTTGAAAAATCAAGGGAATTGTTAGTAGAACTGGATGCTTTAGGCTATGCTGAAGATGAGGTAAACTAATGACCTTTGTCTCTCATACAATTATATGATGAACTGTTTTCAGATAAGAAGGTTGTCTTATTGACCGTCAGGGTTATAGGAGATATGTTAATGATGTTGGGAATTCGCCCTAAGTAGAATAAGCTTAATTAATGGGTCTGAGCTGAACCATGCTAAATTGTTATCCCTCTTTTTTGCTTTACCAAGTTGTTTTTATTTGTTCTTCATAGATTCATTTCCTGTTTTTAAATAGCAAACCGTGATTCTGGTATTTTGTCTTTTTGATAGAAAGTTAAAGTAATGTATATAAATGGTAATGAAAAAGTAGTTGCAAAGTTGGATCAGATTTGTTGGTAAATTATTATCAAAACTCACAAAGTACTATTAGAATAATGGTCTTTTCTGAGGTTTTCTGGTGAGAAGCAAGTATAACTTGAAATTTCAAAACATCCACAACATTATTGCTGCAGGTTTATAATGATTTTGCATACAGCTTTGTAGGCACACTTTCATCTATGTATAACAGATAATATGGCTCTATTCTTATGTGTTCTATCTTATCATCCACATGATTTTCTATTCTCTTCCTTCTACCTTTTTATTTTATTTTTTGTCCTTCACAATTATACTTCTAGCTTACTGTGCTCATATCCTTTTCAGATGCCATATTGTTTGTTGATGGATGGTCTTTCCAAGGCTGGTCATTTAGATGAGGCAAGAGCAATTTTCAAAGAATTGCAAGAAAAAAGCATTAAATCTGGTATATTTAATTGAATTATAGCTCGTTGTCTTTCATGTTGTGTGAACCTTTTGTAAAACCTCCTAGTTGCAAGTTTCTTGATTGTAGGGGGCAAGATCAGAGGGAATTCGCTTTAATAGTTCATTAGTTCACAGTTCCTTATGATTTGAATTGAGAATAGTTTTATCTCTATATGTATTAGAGTTGCTTGTGAGTCAGAGTGCTGCATTGAATATTCTGCGTATGCTGGTAGATGAATTTTATTTCCATGTGCAGATGGATACGCCCATAGTATAATGATTTCAGCACTGTGCCGAGGTGGGCTATTTGAAGAGGCAAAGCAGTTGGCCAGGGATTTTGAAGCCAAGTATGATAGATATGACGTTGTTCTGCTAAACACAATGCTTTGTGCCTACTGCAGAGCTGGTGATATGGAGAGTGTAATGCATATCATGAGGAAAATGGATGAATTAGCTATCAGTCCGGATTACAATACCTTTCATATTCTAATAAAATACTTCTGCAAGGAAAAGTTGTATATGCTTGCTTATCGAACCATGAGGGACATGCATAGTAAAGGCCACCAACCAGAGGAGGTATTAAATTCTAATTTATCAATTCTTGATTAGAGATTTGGAAGACTGCATTCAGTGCAGTTTCTTTTTTTTTTTTTTAAATTTTATTGCTGTTCTGATACAATCTAGAGGCCTTTATTAGTACTGACTCTTAAATAATGAAAATGTTCATAGATGAATGTCTTTAGAAGCTGTATTAACTTTTTTATTGTCTACCATATTGCAGTAAAGGTAAATATGCAGCATAGAAAATGCTATTGAAATCTTAAACAGCTTTTTTATAAGAAATGTCTTGGTGTCTGCTTGTACACAATTGGTCCCTTTTTCTTGGTTTTGCTTAGGCAGGATTTTTTTATGACTTCTATATTCATGGATTGTTACTCCAATAATTTGAATATGAGCTGCTTGTAATATAATTTGTGCATTCTCGTGACAGTAAGGCACATACGTTTAAGATTGCTCTGTAAGTTGAACCGAAACTTTCTTACCTGATGATCATTATCTTTTGCTTAATAGAGAGAACGGATTTTTGCAGTCGTTTTGTAGCAAAGGATATTCAAATGATTCTGTTAAAACTGAGTCTTCTGAATTTGATGTTTGATCAGGAAGATGATGAAATAGTTAAGCTTTTCTCTCAAGTGATGTTTATTGCACACGGGCCATGGTTGAGCTTTTTGCCATCAATAACTTTTTTCCTTTTCTTTTGGCAACGTAATAGCCATTCTTTTTCCTTTTGTTATCTTCCGGGAAATATATCATTTTTTTAATTTCTTTGAAGTTTCCGCTGTAATCTTTCTGTTAATAATCATAGAAAATGTGCTGCATCTGGTCCTTCAGAATACAAAGTTTAACTTGGGGATTTCAATTCAAAGACTTATTGCATCTAAACTGTTTTACAGGAACTTTGTTCCTCCTTAATTTTTCATCTTGGTAAAATGAGAGCTCATGCAGAAGCACTCTCTGTTTACAACATGTTGAGGTATAGCAAAAGAACAATGTGCAAGGCCCTCCACGAGAAAATTTTGCACATTCTAATTGCTGGAAAGCTTCTTAAAGATGCTTATGTAGTAGTTAAGGTATGCTATATTGTGTTTTCTTTTGAATTTGAATTTTGAATGTTATTGCTCTTGGATCTATTCATTTTTTTGTCTTATTATTGTCTTTTCACTTAAGTTATTTTCTCATCAGGACAATTCAGGATCAGTCTCTTATTCTGCTATTAAGAAGTTTGCATCTGCGTTTATGAGGTTGGGCAATATTAATTTGGTCAACGATGTAATGAAGGTTATCCATGGTTCTGGCTACAAGATTGACCAGGTAAGCAATTAAGGCTTTTATGACTCTGCATCAGAAAGTTTTACTAACTATTTTCTGTTTTACCCTTTTTAATATCCTTTGTCCTGTCCCACTACTGTGTCCTCCATGCATGCGCACACGTAAGAAGAAGAAATAAGTGAGGGTAGAAAGACTTTTAGTTGCTTTTGATTTGATTGGTAACTGATTTAAATTTCCTTCATGAGTATCAAATGTGACTTTCTTAGGCCTGTGCACATGGCTTTAGTTTCTCATTCACGTGGACCCAAACCGACTCACACTTAGATATGCCACAGGAGTCTATACACACAAATCAGCAGACACAGCATGAGTTGTATTGAATCTGCAAGTTAAATGTTTAGATCCCAGATTCATATTGCTTCATTTTTCATTTAATCTCAGGGCATATTTCATATGGCTATATCACGGTATATTTTGGAACCTGAGAAGAAGGAATTGCTTCTCCAATTACTAGACTGGATGATGGGCCACGGTTATGTTGTTGATTCGTCAACAAGAAACCTGATTCTCAAAAACTCACACTTCCTCGGGCGGCAACTTATTGCTGACATATTGTCCAAGCAACATATGATGTCAAAATCATTGAGATCTCTGTGAGGATGAACAAATTCATATTACAAGACTTCTAGGTAAAGAAACTAATGTGGCTTACCATTTACTATGTAAAGTAGCAATTCCTGCATATTGGATTAGTGTTTAATGAAAATTATTATTTCGTTTGATGTACTAGAAGCTTTAACTTTGCAGTTAGCTTTTGGTTCCATAAGATCTTGAAAAGGTTACGAATTGTAAGTCTAGTCAACAAATGAAATTTATGGTTATTGAATAACGGATAAAAGGTCCCTGTTACTGCTAATTGTTGAAAATACATACCTTTCAAGAAAAAATAAGCGATCTTTGTCCAGATGTCACAGGCTTATCTGATGGCGTGCTAGCTTAATCTAGTTGGTAAAATATCTTGGAAGTGTACAAAGATCCTTGTGATTAGATCTGCTTACACCAGCGATGGGCAGGATTTGATTACATTCGGGTTAAATTATTATGATACTGTATTACAGCATGGTATTTCATCTATTCAAAAGAGATTACCTAATAAACTATATTGACAACCATTAAGTTGTTACACTTCCACTTTATAAAAATTCATCTTCTCCTCCTATTACTGACTAGTATTGGAGAAAAATTAATTCTGCAATGGTTGATGAGAAATGGGTGTGACTGATGCGAGAAAATGAGACATGCATACAAGGATTTTGTTCTGCAAATGATTATTGATCTAAATTGGGCCCACAATTGTTACCATCGCAGTACAATCTGGCTTTATTCATTTTTTCCTTCACAGTATAGGAAGCACTAATTAAGAATATTATGAGCAGAGTGCCACAGGACTTGGAATAGAATCACTTAGAAAAATACTGAGAGACCGTGTGTAATGTTGAGAATATATTGTAAGATCCTTGTCATTTTAGGGCTGATTTTCTATTGTTTGAGGCTCAGAGCATATTTGGGATATCTACTGGATAAGAACGGATTCTATCTGACCATGCATTTCTTTCATTCGGTTCAAGATTTGAAACACATTTCCAGACAGCACTGTTCACCTTGAAGCCACTTCCAAAAGCAATTTGCCAAACACTGTCTCCCTTCCTCATCTTACCTTTTGCCTCCAAGTAGCAAAGCTCATACCAATATGAGGAAGAAGAAGTGTTCCCAAATCTATACAATGTCATCCTTGAAGCTTCTCCATCTTCCTTATGCAGCTTGAGATTATCCTCCACAGCATCAATTATAGACCTTCCACCAGCATGTATGCAAAAATGGTCAAAAGCTTTCTTGAAATTTGGTACATAAATTTCTTTCTGCCCTGCTATAGGCCTGATTTTCTGGCAAATTACTGACCATCCATATTTAAACTGCTCAGAGTATGGCAACACAAGGGGACCTAACTGTGATATATTGGTCCTTAAGGCATGGGCTGCGACGGGTAGTAGTGATCTTGATAATGCCACTCCTACTGTCCCCTCCTTATCTGGTTGTTGGATGACGGACGAGTATGATCTGTCATCGTATCCCGTGTGCGTTCGAATTAGATGCTGGAGCTTGTACTTTGCTTTATGTTTGTCTTGGTGCCTGTTTGATAATAGAATAGCAGCTCCCCCCATGCGAAATATAGCGTTGGCAATTAGCATGGACTTGGTACTACCCTTATAACCATTGAGAGATAGAGCTTCCATGCTTAGAACCAAAGCCAATGAGTCCTTGTGGACTTTAAGAAGATCTTTCACCAAGCTTATCGACAAAATTCCAGCACTGCAACCCATCCCACTTAGGCTGATGCTCTTTATATTGCTTCTGAACCCGAACTTGTTTATGATCATCGCTGAAATTGATGGAGTAGGACAGAAGAGGCTACAATTGGTTACAAGAATATCAATGCTTTTAGGATTTATGTTATGTTTAGCAAGAAGATCTTTGACGACTGTGAACAGAACTTCTTCGGTTTCTTCTTGACATCGATTCAATGAAACATCGGGTGGAAATTCATGCATATTAGGTGGTACGCATGATTCATCACCAATGCCTGATCTTTCCAGAACTTTCCTTAGGAAATTGACACTCTCTTGATCGAATGCGTTACTCATCCCAAGATGTTCCATGACATGGGAGAATGGGAGTCGCAAGTGATCCGCTGGTTGGTAACAGGCAAAATCGACGAGGTAAACTCCATTGAATCTGAGAGAAT
The DNA here is from genome assembly GCA_035590515.1 of Trichilia minutiflora. Lineage (NCBI taxonomy): Eukaryota > Viridiplantae > Streptophyta > Magnoliopsida > Sapindales > Meliaceae > Trichilia > Trichilia minutiflora. The sequence goes on along the minus strand of JAVXUL010000013.1, from coordinate 1,873,981 downwards.
AATATAGAAAAATGAATATCAAAGCAAAAGCTAAAAAGAACTGGGTAATGGAAATGGGGATTTCTCCTATGTTGGTTGAAATTCGAAGGAAGAAAAGTGTGGATAGAATTCCCATTGTATTCAAAGCATGAGATGATTATTATTATTAGGAGTTTGCCTAGATGATTTCTTTTACTTAATAAGCATCAGTTATCCTTGTATGCATAAAATTATACATTTATATAGACCCGGATCGTAGTTCTAGTGTTTCACTTTCATGTTAGACAAAGAAAAGAAGTTTTAGGAGGCAACTGCGGGCTCTTGCTCACAAGGATTGAGAGGGAAAACATCTACAACAAAATTTCGCTATCCTGCAATAAATCTTAACTCTTGGTTATCTAAAGTTGATTTTGCTTTCATATTTCAGTTGTTAGATCTGTTTTGGTTTCTGGGTGATTGTATTCTGCAGGGAAGTACAACTTGGGTTTGTATAGTCATAAAAAATTCATGCAAATCACAGACATTTCCATAGCTTCAAACTGTGGTTTTTGCATCAAATGAACGCAAACTTGTGTGAAAACCAATTGTAGGATTTTCAATATTAAATAAATTTACAACAATTGGATCATCCGGTACAAGGGAGAAAGAAAACCCAGTTTAATGCTCAGTTAAACTGAGCAGAATGCCAGTTTACACAGCACTTGGTAAAATAGATTCACCCTAGAAATGCAAAATACATAATTTTTTAGATTATATATTTCACGGAAATCTAGCACTTGGAAATTGCAAGTTGATCACCTCGAACCACAGCTAAAACCTGCCAAATTCAAAGTAGACATTGTATTATAAAAAACAAACCAATTAATACATTACATAAAAAGTGAAATGGCAAGTGAACAAGGTGATTCTAAGAATGTTAATGAATGGCTTCGTAATTATTATTAAGAAACTCTAACCCACTAAAATTGGTGCTGCATCTAGGATTCTATGATGCCAGAATTAGGTTGATACAAGGTGAATTATTTTTTTTTCTTTAACGGTATAGTTAAATATTTAAATATTATTGTGAAACTTCTTGTTACCTCACTTATAGAACATGGTGTATAGCTTCCTGCGACTGATTTCTCATGATCATTTTTAAGGCAAAGTAATGCAGCCTTTGCCATTTGATGAACCTTCCAAGAATCACTGTTAGGATCCATCAATCTGGGATCCATCACTTGGGTTAGACAACCATTTTGTATATGTGGTACGACCTGTATTACACTTATAAAAATAATTAACGAGTAACACTCGTCATAATCTCTTAAAGTAGTAAAAAAGTATTTTACCCAATCGATCAAAGATTGGCCCTCGTAGTGATCGGAGAACAAACGGGCACTCTTTCCGGTGATTAGCTCTAGGAGGAGTACTCCGTAATCATGTACATCTACAGAAAGGAGATCATCTGGATCATCCTCAGAGTTTTGGTGTCTTCTACCATTCAAGTTTCATAAATATATATATAAGTCGTTGCTTTACAGACCTCGCATGCAGAACATGCAAATTAAAGAGAAAATAAGAAGGATGATTTCTTAATTCTTACTGATCAGGTGCTGATTCCTTATTGAGCAATTTTGCCGTTTGGAAATTGGAAAGCTTATTGCATTCATGGTCAAAGCTAAAAGTCAATTTGCAATCAAAGTTTCTAAAATATTTAAATTAAATTTTTGTTTACAAAACAGAAAACAGGTATTTAGATATTTGCTAGATAAATGCTTACCATGGCCCTACAACAATGAGAAACAGCGATATTACAGGAAGAGACCGACTGATGAACAATTGGTCCATCACCACACTCCTCATGAATATATCTCAAGCTGCCTCCGATTTCTACAGCAATATACCATCTTGCATTCCATGTCAACTTTCTCGCAGATTCATCGACTAAAAGTTTAGAGATTACATTTATTAATACACAAATTCATAATTAATTATACGAAAGTGAAAACAACAACAATAGTATACGATTATTATTATCAGTATTACCCTTCAAGTTTGACTCAACAGTCCCCATGCATAGGTAGTCGGTGAGCAAGAACCGACTATCGACGGAGCAGCAGTATCCGACGATGTTCATAATATTCCTGTGTCTTATCCTTGAAAGGATCATCAACATTGTCCAGAACCGTTCGTCATTTTCCGAGAAGGAGTTGATTCTAACCGGAGTATCTTGAAAAATTCCCCCGTAAACTTTGGGATAGTCTATCTCCCGAATGATATATTCATCTGAAAATTCATCTGTCATTTCTTCGAGCTCCGTTAATGTAAAAACTCGAGGAAAGCCAGTTCTCCAGGATAGTGGGAACCAACAAGGACATGGAGGCTGTCTTTCCTGAAGAGATTGCAGGTTTTGTGTGTGATTGTTGCAGGAAACTCCATTGATTTGATTTGTTGTTGGTTGGGAATCATTGCGAGGAGAATGTAGTATTGTGTTTCCAGAAGCATTTGGTGCCATCAAGGTGGCAAAATCTTTGCCCTTCATTAAGGCAACATTGCATCCTACATGCCCATGTATAGATACGGCGTGTTTCTTTAGGTTGCTACAAAAACATACGAAATTTATGTATTTAGTAAAACTTAGTGATAAGATTAGCGAAAAAAAAAAATCAAATTCACAATTATTTAATCAAATAATTATGTTTACGCAAGTCTTAACACTTTACTTGTACAGGATGAACCAATGATTTGATATTAAAAAGGGTCAAATTAAATATTTGTTATATATGATTTTAAGAATTTAAATGACGCAAATGATTATATAGTATATATAATAATAAACATGCACTATGTCATCTATCAGGGCAATCTCCAGCAGCCGGTTTATCATCTACTGAAGTTATTTAAAACTAATGAACTGTTTTTCACCTGTCTAAAACAATCCATCGAGTATTGGAGCTTTGTGCCTCTTCTACTGTTACTTTACCAGGGCAATATCCAGCAGCCAGTTTCACTTCCAACTTCACCTGCACAGAGATTAATTAAGAAAATTTGTTTATTTATTTATTTTATTTTAATTAATAAATAATGACTAAGCTTTAACATGAACTAGCTCACCTAAACTGAGATATATAAATACCAATGATAAGAATAATTATAAGAAGAAGATTATATTTTATAAAATATGTATCAACCTCATTTTTTTTGCATTGTCGATAGAAAGGTTGAAGACTGCGTTGATATTGTTCTCTTTTTCTCTCAATTTCTTCTCCAAGCTCTCGTGGCTTCACTTCTCCATGGCCTGATGAGAACTCTAATCTTTCCCCTGAAGAAAAAAAAAAAATTAAGATTTAATCCTATCAACTTAATAAACATAAAAAATGAAAATTGGAAATAGTGAAATAGGTAGCTTCCTTACAGATTCCAGATATGGTAGTTCCAACGTTTGGAAAGCAAGAATAATTCTTTCTTCCAATTTCGTAAAGTACTCCAATAATAATAACGGAATCTCTGGGACGAACAACATTATTCAGAGCCCATTCAACTGCATCCACATTTCCTTTTATATTTTTATTTGCATCCGTCACAACTATAACTACTTCTCTTTCTGATGATGATGATGATAATGGCGACGACGATGACGAAGCTGTTAGCAAACCCATTTATTAGATATGATTATGTTAATGTTGAAGTTGCCGAGAAAATATGAAAGTTTTATATAAAAATGGAAAGAGGAAGGAGAAAGGTGATATATGTTTATTTATTTATTTTTTTGTTCAATAATTTTCTTTCTCTTTTATTTGGGAAATTTTCCTTGATATTTCCCCCATTATTAATTTACTGAGTATAACAAGGTAGGCAATTTTAGATTCTGGGAATTCTTTTTGTTTTTCCTTCCGGGGTTTCCTAGAAGAAATTTGCTTTGTTTGGACTTAATTTGGAGAATATTATATACCAAGTGGATAATTCTTGGGAATCACTAAGAAAATTATGTATTTCGATGGATGGATTGTATATATATAAACGAAGAGAAGGTTTCCATTTCATAAAATAACAAAAATTCATGTATATAAAGAATTCATTCAATATTAAAATAGTTAAATATGAGATAATTATATTGTGAATCAATAATTTTTTAAAAGAAAAAATAATAAAATTCAACCATTGAATATTAAAATGTGTTATAACAATTTTTGTCACGATCATTTTAGTACGAGAATTAAAAGTCTTGAGATGAGATAGAAGTGATAATTTAAATTATGACATGTTTATGCAGTTATGTTGAAGTTATCGAACTTGCATTAAGTATTCAAATAATTACATCGTATCAATTTGTTGATGACAATATGAACTCATTTAAGAAAGAATGCATGCTAAAATCATATTAAGTTTTGAGAGTTCACAAAAATGTTTTGAAGTTGATTGGATGTTGTTTAGAGACTCGAATTCCTGTTCTAGTTTTTGAACCTGTAAAGACTGGGACACTTGCCGATCATATTTACTTTCAACCCCATTTTGAGCCATTACTACTGACACAAAGGTTAAGAATTGCTATGGAGATAGCTAATGTAATCGCATATCTACGCGTTGGATTCTCTAGGCCTATTGTTTTTAGAAATATCGGACCATCAAGAATTTTATTAGACAAAGGTTGTGTTGCTAAATTGTTTGATTTTTCACTATCAATACATATTCCTGAAGGTGAAACTTGGATAAAAGATGTGGTGGTGGTTGGGGAAATAGGCTTCATTGCACCTGAGTATATGAGTAATGAGAAGTGCGATGTATTTAGTTAAGGCGTATTGCTACTTGATTGACTGGACAGAATATATTTGATCCTCCGCGTGATGAAAATGATGATGATTATTGGTTATTGAATCGTGTGAAGAAATATGTTGGAAATGATCGATTTTATGAGATAGTAGATCCCTTAATTAGTAGAGAAGGAATGTCTATCAGAAGAGAGAAGCAATTGCAAGCTTTTACAGAGCTTGCCTTCGATGTGTTTGTGAATCAGCGAAGGATAGGCCAACAATGATTGATCTGGCAAAACAGCTTAAACAAGTGTATCGTCAATTGTTGTAAGAAGTTTCTTAGCTTTTATGTAATCTTATAAAGGTTAAGATGAGAGCCTGCTCTTAATGTATATCTTTTAGTATTTCATGTCTTTATTTCTCGAGTTCAGCAGTTGCTGGCTTGATATGAGAGATCAATTCAATAAAAATAATTGATCATAATTTTCAATCAAATGAGGAGGAATATATAAGGAAAATTTACTTATGCTCCAAAACTACACCGTTAAGGCTTGGAGATGTAACAATTAATTGATTGCCCCTGTTACTAGTAGAAATAGCAAGTTCTATCCAGTCTTACCTAGTCTTACAGCTTCCGGAAACTCAAATCGACAATGATGAATGATTAACTCAACATCTCATAACATGCCGCATTACAGAGACCAAGTATTTTGGTGAAAGTCAGTGTTGACTAAAACTAAAACTTCAAGCCTATTCTGCTTCTACAAACATATACATTACAAATCGTAACTTTTGGCTGCCATCATGATCAACTACAGTACAAGTAATAATGAAACCTTCAAGTAATAATCTTACAGCTTGAGAGACCCTTCTATCCAGGGCTACAGGACATGAATATGCTATCACACATCAGTTCTCTCAAGCATATCTTAGTTCCAGAGTGAGAAATCACCATATCATGAGAAGGGAAACATACTACTTGCTATTGATCCTCTCTATAAGAGATACAAGCCCTGGTGTGCCAAACTTACCTTCCCGTCAGTCAGCATTGAAGAAAACAATTGCTTGCTCAATGTAGCACCAGACAACACAATCACTGTATCATTGTCACTGTTAAATGTGATCTAATAGGTCAAAGTAAATGGAGTATAGAGTTAGTAAGGAATTCTGCAAAGGATCAGTAGGTTATGTTAGTTAGTTAGATTACAACATTTGTTTTCTTGATTCTTGTTTCTTGACAGCTAAGTAATTAGATTAGCTGGATTGGAGCTTATAAGCTTTGCTGGAATATAGCAGAATGTATGAGGTTGAATATACTTAGTGTGAAATAAAGAAAACACACAACATTCTTTGAATCTCTCTTGAACTCTATTCTTCTTCTTCCTTTTCAATTTTTCCTATGCTGATTACTTGTGAGTGCTGAAACTTGCTGCTATAATCTGTCTTTAGTTTGTCAATTAGAATTGCAGAAAACTGGAGTTGCTGAAGAACTAAAGAAGACAGGAGCTGCTAGAGGTTTCTAGCCTTGGCTGGTTGAAGTAAAGCTGGGAATAACAGGTGGTATCAGAGCTCTTTCAAGGCAGGGAGCATAAAGTTCCAGGAGAAAGAAAACAACAGGGAAGCAGGCAATCAGAGGGGAGTATGTTTAGAAGAAGATGACTTCAACAAAGTTCAATATTGAAAGATTCACAAGGGACAATAACTTCTCACTTTGGAAGCTGAAAATGAAGGCTTCCTTAGAACATGAAGGATTTGATTATGCCCTTGATGAAGAAAGGATAAAGCTGGATGCAAACCAGTTTACTGATAATGAGTTGAATGAAATCCAAAGGAAGGCAAGAAGTGCCTTGATATTATTATTATCAGATAAAGTGTTTAGAGAAGTTATCAAGGAAACATCAACTAAAGGGATTTGGATAAAACTAGAGGAGATATACCAGTACAAGTCTACTGCCAAGAGCTATACCTGAAGAAATAAATGTTCTTATTGTACTTAAAGGAGGGAGGCTCGGTTGAAGAACATTTGGATAGGTTCAACAAGTTGATGCTTGACCTGGAAACTGTGGATGTGCTAGTTGATGATGAAGATCAGGTATTGCTTGTGTTAACCTTATTACCTTCTTCCTATGAGCATTTCATAGACACACTTTTGTATGGTAGATCCACATTGTTTATGGTAGACGTGAAGAATGCTCTAAATTCAAAGGAGTTAAATAGGAAGAATCAGCAAAAGGAGGCCAATGCTGATGAAAGCTTGAATGTGAGAGGAAGAACTGAAAATCGAAAACCAAAAGAAAAGAAGATGTACATATCAAGATCAAAGGGAAAGACACTCAGGTGCTTCTACTGTCATAAAAAGGGGCACTTCAAGAAAAACTGTCCAGAAAGATAACAAGAAAGAGATGCAAAGATCCTTGGAAAAAAGAAGGAGACAGTAATGGCATCGGAGGTGAACTTCCAGGAAGTATTTGTATTAATGGCTGATCAAGAAAGTGAGGTAAAGCTAAATGAATGGGTACTCGATTCGGGTTGCACATTTCATATGTGCCCAAGCCAATCTTCCTTCTCTAACTTAGCCTTGCAAGATGCTGGAAAGGTAATTTTGGAAAACAACATGACCTGTGACATTAAAGGCCAAGGAACTATCAGGTTGAAGATGCAGAATGGAACCTTGTTGGAACTACAAGGAGTGAGGTATATACTTGGCCTGAAGAGGATTTAGTGTCACTAGGCATACTTGAATCTCTTGGCTGTATTTTTGTTGGGAAAAATTGCGGAATCCCCTCTTTGATTGAACCTGTGAGGAACCAAACAAACCACTCCAAACACAAATATGAACAGAAAAATAAATATCAACACAATTCAATTTTTAACGTGGAAAACTCCTCCAAAGGATAAAAACCACGGGACCGTTCTCGGAGTCCACCCAAATCTCCACTATAAA
>JAVXUL010000013.1:1797504-1824527 GCA_035590515.1 Trichilia minutiflora | reverse complement strand
CCTTTATGGCTCCCAACTAGAGTAAAAAAATACGAAATATAAGTTAAATTTGGATATCAGAAACAGAGGAAAATAGAAGCAAATGAAATCAAAAACAAATATAATAACTTTTATGTAAGTCATAAAATCTTCAGATTAAACAGAATACATATTTTGTCAGAATATCAAATGATATCAATTTATCAGAGCATATAGATTTCCTTTATTGATATATAACTAAATCGAAAATAGATAGGTTTTTAATAGAACATAATATATATAATTCATTATCAAAATAAATTGATTGTATTATATATGTATTTATCTATATAAATACATCCTTATCAGTTTATAATAAAATAAATTAGATAATATTAAACAAAAATTATACTAAATAAAGTATCTCATTTTCAACTATATGTATAAACAAAATCTTAATAAATTATAAATATAAGCAGGACAGAAATCTATAACTAAAATTAGAAATAGAGAGAAAATGCAATAGCCATAAAACAGGTCTCAAGATTGAAATCTCCATCAGCTCCCTATAATAATATATGAAGTACAAAAGGTGTTAACATTATATCCAAAACAATACGTATACAACTTTACTGGCCAGTATTACACATTTTTATAATACAAATATCTCAAAAATAAATCAAATAGATCAATTAATGAATAACTACTCTTACTATAATATATTCAGTGTACGCAATCAGATATCTATAACAGAATCACAAATAAGGGTCAACTCTTAACCACAACATACTGTATCTATCAATACTTTCGATTCCTAAGAAATTTAAGCTTGCAAGGATATATATACAATAATATCTATATATAAACATATCACAAGAAAAATATATTGTTCTAATCTGCTCAAAAGTATTTATACCACATCCCGAATATAAAAAGATCTCGCAAATTTTTATGTAATAGAAACTGATCATATCAACCAAACCTAACTTCGAAAATGTTAGAAAGCATACGAGTATTCATTCTTATATCAGAAAGAACGTATTATTATTATTTTAAAACATAACAAACGTATAACTTTAGAAAACCATACGTTGGAATTTAAATGTCACAAAGTTCATTTAAAAATAGAAGAAAAACAAGGCTATATCCATTTATACTCAAAGCAAGTGTACATTTTCTTTTGAACCAAACAACATATACAAAATCGTAGTCATCCATTTTTTTTAAACATCGGTCATCTACATATCTAAAAAACATAAATAAACATATAACTGAAACATGAAACACATTTCCTTTATATATGTATAAATAGAATAAAGTTTTGAGATCTTGAGAAAAATGCACTTACACATAATCGTGTCCAACATATCATTCAAATATAATTGTAGAAAAATATAGAGAAAATGCATATGTAGTCATCTACGAATAAACATATTATCATACCCTTTGAAAACATACTAGGAATTTATATTACAACCTTTGAAGAGATAATGAATACCAAGTCATATATACGTATCAACGATATCATATTATCACACATAAACATATAGCTTTCAAAATTTGTGAAAAACAAAATGGTATCCACTCACATGAAAAACATTTCACATTAATAAACGTAAATTTCTAAAATATAACAAAGTCAATCCATATCCACTCACCTAGCTCAGTATTAAAGCTACACAGAATCTGGATCAATGCAAACTAGTCGAACGTTCCCTTGACGTATCTATAACACGAAATTATTAACATTATTAGAAAATAGAAACTTACATATATGAGATTAGCTAAAACTTTAAAATATGACTAAACTCTGAAAATTCAAATTCTTACAATTTATTACTTAAAAAATTAATTCTAATACCTAATAGTACTCCTGGTTTCAATTTAGTCATAATGATGTTTAATAAAAAATTTCATGATATGAATAGTGATTTATAGTGAATAGTAATTTAATATAAAAAAATTAATCAAAATATAAAAATAAAATCATAACAATACTGAGAATTTTACCATAAGGTTAATTTAATCGTAAGATATCTGAATCGCGAGTAATAACAAAAAGCCCCAATTTATAAATAGTATCTCTATTCCTTTTTTGACTTAATCATGAATAGAATCATTCGGATGTATTTTAAAAAATAACAAAAATGTCCCTCATATGTATAATGACAAAAATATCATTGTATGAAAATATAGGATATTATAATTTATTTTACTAATCGTGTTTTAATCATATATTAAACGAGTAAACGAATTCAAAAAATCAAATTCAAATTTGTCACGATTATTAATCATATAATATGAATATGACTTGATTATTATTCGTATCAAGATTTTTAAATTCAAATATATGTAATCATATCAAATTGGTGCCATAACCCAAATTGTCACCCTTAATAAGATCATCATTAATATTTTTCAATTGCTCATAAATATTTTTTAATTTAAATTTAATTTGAGATTATTTTTTTTCATATTTAGTATTAAATGATTTTAACGTAAAACAATTATAGTTTTAAAAAAAAAGGTAAAAAATAAAATAAGAAAACATTGAAAGTGCATTAGAAATAGAAAAACGGATTACAGGCATTATAATAAGAAAATCCAAATTATTCCCATACAAAATTAAGATATCGTACACCAGCAAACATATGAAGCTTGTACAACATATAGAAACTCTTATTAATTATTTGGACGGATTAGAATTTCGGTTTTGTCCATCTTCTTCTTGAAATATTCTACAAACTCCGTATTCGCATTAAGAGATAATTGCAGAACTGAGGGTGAAAGCACATTCAACACTGATTGCTTGCTTGCTAACTCTGCTATTGCAGGCCTGGAAAACAAGAATTAATACATTAATAGTTTCGAAAGACATTTATAACTATAAACTAAGTAATTCAACGTATTTATGCCTATTTTAGTTTAATACCCTGTAGATGTGTTGATGGAGAAACACTCAATTCCTTCGCCATCTGCAATAATGGCGACTGTGAAGAATCTGGGCACCACAAGAAGTTGACCAACAATAATTTTGCTGTCCAAAACGAGCTTGGAATTGAGGCCTACAATTTGGACTTTACCACTTCCTTTTACGATATAAAAAACCTGAACCATGTTATCAGTTGTGTACATTGGTGAAAGCATGGCATTCGCATCAAGTTTTACAAAGGAACAACTTAGCCCAGCTTCTTCGAGAAAAGGGAAGTTTGTACCAGTAAATGAAGTAGCTATACCGGCTTTTTCGACACGAAAATCAGCAGGAAAATCAACAACGTTTTTGACCCAGTTGTCATTGTTTGTCTGAGGGAGGGGTAAGGTTTTTCCTTCTTCTGGGTTTAACTTGACAAGCAAGACACCGGTTTGACTCTTTGCAAGGATATTTGCTTCTGTTTCCTTGATGTTAAAGGCTCTACTAAGGAATTCATTGGAGAAACCTCCCAAGATTCCTATAACTCCTGTTAAGAAAAAGTAGGAGAATTCTCCAGGAACATAGGCATTTGATGTTTCCCCCAAAAATACAATATTAACATCCGAATTTCTTTGATTGTACCACCAGGAGACTGATCCAAGGGGAACTGGAATCACATCTCCTGTCCGGAGACCTAAAACTATTTCCTCCTTTGAATTTGGTAAAACCAATCCAACTAATGCTTGTTCTCCTGGAATGATTAAGAAAGATGAATGAATATTGTTTGACATTTCAGGTTTGTCTATAATAACAATCAAACTTTATAATAAAACCAGAAAGAAGAATAAGATATTAACTAATACCTTGAAGAACGTATCCAATTTTTGATGAATCAGCATAGTGAGGAAGAGCAAATCCACCAGGTTTCAGAACAAGAAATCCAGCACCAACTTTGGATTGAGCAAGCAAAGGAAACTCATTAGCAGACCAACTGTGGTAAAATCCAGCTTCTCCATCAAAATTCTTTTTGTTTGCAAGCTTTGGTGTTAAATCCATATCCACCTCCATTTCTACTTACTACTTGGTGATCATTAGGAGGAAACGAATAAGAATATAATTCGTTTTATTAATTAAAATAGAAAAACAATGACGGTGATGAAATGGTAGTAGGTTTCGGGATCCAATGCCAGCAAAATCTTATCATTTCGTATCCACGTCATATCGCACCCCATCATCTTCCTCATTTAAAAAAGAAACTTCAGATTTCTGGAATCTTTGATATGAATTTAAATTGAAGACTTCTTCAAATCCGTATTATAAAAAAATTATGAATTACCCCACTTGAAAGCAACAATTATTATTAATTTATATATATATATATATATATATTTCCTCGATGCCGTCCAAAAATGGCTACCTATCCTTGCTTGATCAGAAACAGGTTGTTCATGTGACGCCACTTTCTTGACATTTGGAAAAATTGAATAATTTAAGCTTTTATATTTCTTCGTTTTAGTTTATTTTTTTTCCTTTCAATGTTCTTCTTCAATGCCCTTTTGTTCTATTCGTAAATATTTTAAGTGATATGATAATTAACGTATCCAAATTTTTCTTTAGAAAAACTAAAGGCATTCCAAGTGAAAGCCACCGACTAAAGAGCATTGCCCATTGACATACTATGTTATTTGATTCACTCGGCCATTGGTTGGCACTTCTATTCTACTATTTCTTTCATTAAACTCATGGTTGAAGTGGGGAAAGCAGTAGAGGATCCATGTGGGAGTAGAATGGGGATATTTTAATCATCATGAAAGTTTTGAAGATATGTTTTCACTCTAATTCTACAATCATTTCTTAATGTAAATACAAATTTTGTAAAATGCAAAAAAAAATTGAGTGCGAAATTCTTATCCTCTAAATAATTAAAATATTATAATTAAGAATAGTAATTTCGATAAATGAATTGTATTTGTTAATAAATTTATTAATATAATTATTTATTTATTAAATAAATAATTAGATTATTAACTTAATTCAATCAATTAAACTTATTTAATTAAATAATTAAAATTATTATACTAAATAATTATTCAATTAGACAAATAATAAACGAATTCAAAAAATTAAATTTGAATTCAACATAATTATTAATTGTGTAATATAAATATAACTAAATTATTATTCATATTAATTTTTTAAAATTTAAATTTATTTAATCAAGTTAAATTTGTATTAATTAATCGTATTAATATGATTTAAATTTGTATTGATTAATTCTATTGTGATTTAAATTATTATCTCTAATTATGACTTTATTTAAATTATAAAATATTAATTATAAAATAAGACAATTTTACTATTAACTATTGTTATTAAATATTTTTTGTTAATTTTGTAAGAGTATTTATGCTTGCTTTGTACGATATTTTATCTCAAGGATTTTACTGAAAGTTTTAAGGTATTATTCACTTTTCAAATATATTGATAAATGAAGGGGTCTATAAAAATTCTCCCATTTTAGAAATGTTGATCTTCTATTTGGGCGGGAAAAAGCAAAATAATTTAAACAAAAGAAATTAGTGGGAGAAGGCCTGTAACAGAGCGTCGCTTGAGATGTCGAAGTTCGATTACCCAAAGCTTTCGGTGCCGGAGATCATAACGATCTTGGCGGAGTCAGAGATTGCCATCATAACGGATAACGATCTGAAGAACCCGAACCTGGAATTCGTTTCGGATCTCTACACTCGTCTCTTGATATATCTCGATATTCTTCACGAGTATGCACGGTTTTTAGTAACCCTAATTTTGTTAATGCAAACTATTTGTTAGTAATTGTTTGATGTCTGTTCTGGTTATTGGGTTTCTGTTAAATAATTTGAATTATATTGGCTTAATTTTGATGATTTCGGGGAATTTAATGTGTATGTTTTAAACCCTGGTTCTGAAAGCGAAATGTTGACAAGAAATTTACTTTGTTTTCGGGTCATTGGTATGACAAAACCAAAAATATTAGTTTTGTTTTTCAGTAATTCTGAATTATTTGCTTTATAATTGTTTGAGGGTGTTGATTTTTTTTTTGGTGGGGTTAATTGTTGTAGAGATGATCAGGGGCAACTTGAGTTTGCTGCATTGGAGAAGCTTGAGAACCCTGATCTTCATGTTGGTTCAGTTCAGACCATGAATTTGTATAGTAGGGTAAAGGAGGTAGTGAGCTCGGTGGACTGCCCGATGAAGTTTATCCTGAAAGATCTCGTGAGGCCAGATGGAGCTCGGACCGAGTATTTTGTCAGTGCAATCCTGAATTTCTGTCTTCACAAGTAAGTTTCTTTCTTCACAAGTCCTACCAGGAAATTTGTTTGCAGCAATAATTTGCTATTTTGTTTACTTTTTATGCTAGAAAACTGTTATGGTACAGATAATTTAATTGAGAGGTGCCCAACAAACACACCGTATAGGGTTTTATTAGGAGATCAGGGGTTCTCTTTTGCTTGGTTTTGTTTTTGGTAACCAGTGAGACTACTATCGAAGCTGATGAGAAAGATGTGTTTGACCTGCTTATAAGCTGTAAGATTCCACTGGTGTTTATTGAGTACCCTTCTATCAGCATTTGGAGATGTTCTAAACGAGGTTCATGTTTGGATTAGTTAATGCCATTATTGGTTTCATATGAATGAGTGTGACCTTTTATCTCTGTGGATTAGCTAATACTATTATTGCTTCACATGAGTGAGTGTGACCTTTTATCTTTGTTAAGAGCACTTAGTGACTGAAAAATCTTTCTAAGTATTGGTCGTTCTTTTCTTTTACATTCATGGTTTGATTCTTTTTTGCCCATTGTTTCTTCCATACTTGCCTGAGGATTCTTTAGGTGATATGAAAACAGGACTGGTTAGCTCTGTTAATGTATTTGAGATCAATTTTTAATTTCTCAGTAGGAAATGTTGTGGAATATGGAATTGTGTTCATGAGATCTATAATACTGCAATTTTTTTCTCTCTCTTGGGAAAGAATTGAAGAGTAATGTGAGAATTATGATAATAATTATTTAATATCTGTTATTTAATTTATAGATATATTTCCCTCTCACATAGTCATGCATTTTTCTTTTCTTTCACCAACATCAGAGACACAAAAATGAATCTTCTCCGACCAATTGCGGAGGACCTAACCCTTCTTGATGAGCAGCGTAAAGAGTGGGAGGCTAAGATTTCTCAGGTATCAGAAGAGGAACTCTTGATTTTGTAAAGTGGCCATGGGGTTTCATCAAATATTTGCTTTGCAGTTGAACGCAGAAATCGCTGCCTATAATGAAGCGAGGGAAAGGGAGTTGCCCCTTGTTCAAGAGGTGGATGCAAAAGTTAAAGAATTGCGTCAGACTATTCAAGACCTAAACAAGCATCAAATGTCACTGAGAACTACTATAAAAAAGTTGAAGGAGAAGACTGGAGAATTTGAGGAGAAGGTAAGACTATTCACAGTTAGCTTCTTATGTATTGCATTAATAATCCAATAATGCGAGTCTGAGAAGTGGCGCTTGGTCTGTTTAGAGCAGTCAAACTTTAGGATTTGAATCCTTAGGATTTACTTGGAATTTTTTCATATGCTCAATCACATGTTCTGTCCTTCATTTATTTATAGGTAGGTTGTTTCTTTTCTATCTATCATAATGTCTTACTGCAGGTTTATGGCGTCAGTATCTGCAAGATGTTTTTGCACCATCGTAATATTGTTTTCAAGCTAATAGATATGTGCTGCTGCATAGCTTTGTGGATTTACTTCTTTCTTTTTAAATAAAGTTTTTTCATGTTGTTTTTGTGTATATCATCCCAGAATTCTACATCTAACTCTCTCATTCTACATTTTATGCACGAACCCTAATCTTGGTATCCTTCATGTATGTATAGTTAGGCTCCTTTCTTGTCTGCTAAGTCAAAGTACCAAATAATAGTAACCCTCTATTTATAAATTTAATAATTTCTTTAAAGCATATGATATGAACCAGGAAATTCAATGTTTTCATATATGTTCATTATGCAGATTGGATATTTGATACCTAAGGTTAATTCTCTGGTATTATTGTTGCTGTTGATGATGGATACTTTATTTTCTCTTGCAGATTTCTCAAGCTGAGTTTGACCTGGTACAAAGTGTCCAACAAAATGCTGATTTACGCTCAAAAATTGTTCAATCACCAGAGAAATTGCAGGTATCTACTTTGGCTTTTATGAAGTTCTAATTACAGGTCTCGGATGCTTATATCATAAATGCATATATGTAACCTAAAGTTTTTTGTAAAAAAGGAAAAGAAAAGAAAAATATCTGGATTATTTGTGAAGCAGATAATTAATGAAAATTAATACCTTTTGTTATAATCATAAATCCAAGATTCTCATGTAGCAGCTCAGTTGCAGAACAATGCAATTATGCAATGGCCTATTTCACTCTGTTAATTAGCAAAATAGTGCCTGGATTCTGATTCATGCTAAGAGTTTAGAAACTGAAGGCAGTTGCTGTTGTTTTTATTGTTTCTGGTGCTATTAAGGAGATCAGTGGTCCTTTATTGCATATCAATTCGTCCCTGTTTATACTTTGAGGTATGCTTAAAGCCACAAGGGCCTACAGGCAGCAGTTGATTGGCTGAATGCAATATTTCCTGCCCCTTTATTTTCTACATCCTTTTTTGTGAAATATAGATAATATAATTGTGGGGGGGAAATTTTAGACATTTCTCTCTCTGCTGTCCTGTGAGACATCATTGCAGCTTAAGATTGGAAACTAAAAGCAGGAGGAATAGATGCTTAAAAGATAGAGTTGTATTGTTACTCAATGGGCCATTCGGTTAGTAATTCAAAGTCTTTGGAGTGTGAATGAAACAATCTTCAATAGAACAGGTCTTGATTTCACTTGTTGGTTAGCCTATTGATGTTTAGTCAGATTGAACATGAAGCCAAAATTTATGTATTGCTTGTACGCATTACCTGCAAATGAATACACTGCATCTTTTATGTAGGTAAACTGTCTCTGATGTGTTTCCTTTTCTTAATGTCATCACTCTATATGTATACTTGAGTGTCCGAGTATAATTTTTCCTTCCAAAATTTTTGACTACAGAAGTCATTTTGTCATTTCTATTTCTGCTTGATTCATATGGTTCACTTACGTAATCAGTTTCCAAAGAAGTGCCTATTTGTATCATTTTTTTTTCCATGTATCTTTCTCCGTTAAAATAATTTCATTTGTCCTGTTTATTTAATGTATATCAATTAGAGAATTCTATGTCGATGTCAGGTCTGATTGTTTTAGTGCTTCACTTCTACACTCTTTTCTTTATTGCCTTGTAAGTGATTCTTGCATATCTGTTTGCTGAAAAAGTGCCTTTTTTTTTTGAATGAATGACTGAAAGAGTGCCTTAGAAGAGAAGAAATCGGTTCGGGAAGAGGCAAGGAATGCTGAAAAACTGGCAATGCAAACCTTTCAGGAGAAGACCACAACCCTTGAGGTTTACACAAAGGTATCTAGAAAATTTACCGTGTTGACAATATGCCATCATTCATCCGATCAATAGCTTACTCATTTTGAAGAATTGTTAACCAATTATATTTGTCAATTCCACAGGAATTTTGCATGACGATAATTGTTTTACTTAATGCTGATAGTCTCAGGATGCTCATTTAATTTGATTCTTTGATTTCTTATAGTTGTTTTAACCGAAGAATTGACAACACACAGCATGATTTATAGTTCAATAAGCTTCCACTAACTTCATAAAGTTCTTGAATGTCTACTGAACTTCTTAAGGAATATTTATCTGTTACTGCATAAAATTGCAGGAACATGTTTTTCTTCAATGCCTCTTAGCCCACTAATAAACCCCAAACAATAACATTATTCATTTTCCTGACTTGGATTGGAGATAGAAAATAAGCCAAATATTATCTGAACAAAGATGCATGCAAGAATACTGGCATGTCCTTAAGATCAATAAAAGATGGATATTAGGTTGTCAGAGTGCAAACCGTAATTGTTGGTATCTATTTCTCCTTTTTTCTCAGGCTTTGAAGAAAATGTCAAAGCAATTTGCTCAGATGCAATCTCTACTAGAGCAGGTGAGAAGGTGATATAGCCGCTCCAGGTGTATTCCCTTTTACTTTTTGTTTGCTCTACAGTTCAATGACATGGTGTTGGTTTCTTCTCTAACTCTTCATCCCTGCCTAGGAGAAGTTTTTGTGTGGAGGAATGTAAAAATGTTCAGGAGTATTGTAAATTTGTTCGATAACTCTGGAGAGTTTAAAGTATAAACTATATCAAAACTTTTTTCTCTGCATTATAGAGACATCTTAGTTTGCAATGAATTACTAATTACATATAGTCTCTTTATTCATTGCAATGCAAATTCTGATAGGTAAACTCTGCCAAGTCAATTGAAAGAGACTACAAGGCATTGAAAACTAAGCTAAGTGATGATGGGGTGTTGGATAAGTCACTTGAGGCCAAATTGGTTGAACGACAAGGCAAAGGCAGGTTCTTATTTAAAGCTATGTTGATTTATATCCTTAATTTCTTAATCTTAAATATTCTTTTTCCGATTTTTCTCCAGTTGAACAGTTAGATGAATTAAGAAAGCAGTTAGAAAAAGAAAGGAATCTCAAATCTGAGGAGGCTACTAAAGAACTTGAAAATGTGAAGTTGGAGGTGGAATCTAGGAGGCGTGATCTGGAAGCAAGGCAAAGGAAGGTTGAAGCTGTGGTGGCAGAGGTAGGGTCGGTGCCTTTCAATCTTTATACTGGGTCCAGTATTTTGATCTAAGAGTTTGATAAATGAGTTATCTTTCAATTGATAGGTGGACGCCATAACTTCCAAGACTATGTCTGTAAAAGAATCTGGAGCTGCCAAACTGCAAGAGTTAGCCGGTAAAGCTGAAGAGATTGTACAACAGGTGCTTGGCCATTTATTCTCTAGTTAGTTTGTGTATAAGTATATCAGGCTCAGTCAGGAAACTGAACTGTAATCATCTGCTTCACTCGACCAACATATAAGGAATAGGTTTCACAGTTTGACAATTGCTTTTCCTATTCTAATTAGGAAATTTGATGGGAACTTAAACTAAATAGTTTTCTGCCATACTTCCATTTACTGAGGCTGCTATCCTTTTTTTTTTATGTTTTTGGTTGACTTTTGAATCCTTAAGCAAGTATTTTCACTTAAATCAATTCCCCTGTTTTTGCTTTTGCAGTTTCAGCATTATGCAAACTCTCTTGGGGTCCTGCTGTCGGTGGCTTAGGCATAGTCAAGAGTTCATTAAGGGAGTAGGAGGCACATTTGGCCTTAAGAAGTTAGATTTGATGTTGAGGCTGTGTTTATTTGTCCAGAAGCCACTTGTTTTATCTAATGAAAAGACAAATCTATAGTTTCTATGTTGATGTAAACCAAGGTTTGATGTGTGTCTGCTTAGTTTTGATTGAACTTTAATCAAGCTTGAGCCAAGAATCTGTAATTTCTCGTGTTAATGTGATTTATGGACAATTTGTTCAAGCTCGAAATCTTTCCTGCTCTGTAAAATTCGTCGTAAAATTCCATTTCCTGGAAAAATTTTCTTCTGTTCAGACTTTATATCACTAAACTAAATCAAAATATTTGATTTGATATGTACAATTTCTATCATTGACCAAACAGTCTTAGGATAAGGATGGCATCAAACCTCTCTCTGTAGTAAACTAATTGGCTTCTGCCATTTTATAGAAGCAAATTATGTTTTGATATCTATACAAACAGAATGAGAAGAGTTGCATTCAATTATGATTTTATGTTGTGCGGCGTTCTCTTCTCTTAAAACAAATTTCTAATCATTGGTTTTATCAAATCATGGTTAAGATCACAAAAAAGATGATGAATACGTCAAAGTTAAAATTACTTTGGCTTCCAAGAACGGCAGAAATAAAAATACAAAAAGATACTATTGGGGTGAGAGAGGCTCGAACTCTCGACCTCAGGATAACTCAGAAGCTATGAGACCTACGCGCTAACCAACTGCGCCACCACCCCACTGGTTAGCTTTGATTATAATATACATATATAATTATCTATAAAAAAAAAAGTCAGAACATCCGACCAACGAGCATACTCCTCTATGTTCTCTTATACCCCTTTTCTCATCCCCGATCAAATTGGAAAAAAAAAATTGCTATTTCAACAAAAAAAACAATTTTTGACTTTTTAAATATCTAATCAAAAAATTTTGTTTCAAAAATAAACCTAAATGGCATCTAAATCCAAAATTTTGGATTTGACGCAAATTTCAAATGAACCTAGAAAATAAAAATCACGTGGACTGTCACATCATCAAGTGGATCACGAAATATTTTCAACTTGTACATGTATTAAAGTTTACAATCCACTATTATACATTTAAGGATTTTAAAATAATGTCTATCATTATAATTTTTGTGGAAGTTTACCTTTCTTCAAAGATCACATTGGACCCATAAATCTATAGAAGATTATCAAAAAGTGTTACCAACACCAAGTTTTATATGCCAATAATACAACAATTCTCAAATATCATCCTACATTTTTCCATCTCAAGTGATGAATCATTCATCTTTAACAGAAAAAGCTTGAGATTTTACTAAAACAAGAAGTGTAATATTGCTCGTTATACCTTGTGAGTACATATATTCACCTTCCTAAGCTGCAGAGAAGATCACACCCATTGCAGAATACAAACAAACTAAAGGGAAGTCACTAGTTTAAAAACTCCACAGAATTGCAATATATTTTGTATGTTTGATGTTTTAACCATGTTAGTATAACTTGCTTTAAATTTATATATACATGTGTAAAATTTCTTTGTTAAATTAAATGACTGCTAGTGTACTGAATTTACGCTGATTCGACAACTGGAACAGTTGAGTAGGTACATGTGTGACTCTCTACTCTGGAACCATTTTCTTTTAATTTCGTCCATGATATCCTCCATGTTGTGATGAGACTTATCCTGCATTGAGCAAGTCAGAAGAGAATGGTACAATAATGTGCTTTTTAATACTATAAAGCAACAAAAAATAGATGACTAATTCACAACAGAATTCACTAAGATATGCATATAGTGACACGAAAAGCATCAAGATTTTTCATCGCATGCAGTATATGCTAAGGTTAATAATGACTACAATAGGTACTTGTATATCATGTGAAGCCATCTTACAACAACCAAATTAACATCACAATTAAACCATTGTTGTGTTCCAATTCACAAAACAGTTCGTCCAATTCAATAGGAATTGTTAAAGTCAAAATAGAACTTAGGGTTCTACTAGCTAAGTCCCTAGAGTAGGATTTGTCCTTTATTCCTTATTTAGTTTTGTTTTTCACCTGTATATCCTTTGTACAATTTCATATCGATGTGAAGAAATTGTCTATTGCTTTATTACTATCAACATGTAAAAATAACAAGATAAACCCATACGATAATGCCATTTTTTGTGGTAATAAGAGCATCAGTTAACTTATTTTTTAGATTTAGTTCATTCATTCTGACACAGATCCCAATATCTTTTCCTTTTGGGGGGATAAGAAAATAAGAACATGTATATTAGTATCCAAGCAAATATTAACCATCAGCATGCTCTTACAAGCTGACTTGCCAATGCTTTCCTGAGCTCTTTCAATCAATATTTACTTTTATTTTCAAAAAAAAAAAATGCAGGTACAAAGAAAACAGAATAGAAAAACTCCAGCATCAGCTGCTTAGCTTTCTTGAAAACAACATAATGTTAATGGACTGAGAAAAGAGTAGAAAACCCTCATTTATACATATATTTGAGTTAACAAAGAAAGGATTTCAAAAAATGTGGAGGGATTTGTTTCAAAAAGTGTGGAGCTATTTGAAGAGAGGGTATTGAACTCCATCTTTCATTTTGCAAGTGGAAAAGCATGACATCAGCATAACAACTTGCCATCAATTAACAATCACCACCGATAATAACACCAGTTAACCACAACTTACAACAACCCATAGGCTTGTTGCCACTGCATCACCACAGCAACACTAGTGCCTCTAACATTGCAACCAGATTGCAGTTCAAAATCATAAGATCCTAGTCCAAACTACTTTATACATTTCAATAAAAGTTTATACTATAGAAATGCTAATTCTTGCATCCCTTTAGTTTTGAAGTACTAAGCTCATGTTAATTTCCTTATCAAATGGTAACTTAAGAATATCCTACACTAAAAAATTGGAAATATAAGAGGTAATCGAATTCAGAAAAGAAGATATTAGTGGGAGAAGAACAGCAAAAGCAGAAGGTACTTGGATTTTCCCATAATTTATGGGTTATTTATACCAGTGTGACTCAAAGGTTCATAAAACACTTTGCTAAAGAGCATAATATCTGTATAATTACTTAACCATCCGCTTTGGTTTTCTATTCAACAACAAAAGGCAATACGTGGAATGGAACAAGGGGATACTGAAAATCTTATATATATGCAAACAACATGATTGAGTAAACAAAATTATATTAACTATAAATGGAAACATGGATTACTAAAAGCTAATTGTTCACTGATTTTTGTATCTTTTATTCATAACTTTTCCTTCTCTTATTTCGTTTAGAAACTCAGAGGGCTTTCCCATATAAAAATCACTTCAAATAAACACTAAAAAAACACAAATCCTGTAAAAATCAAACAAATTCATGAGGGAAGTAAAAGTACCTTTCTGTTTCAATCGTCCTCTTTGCAAGCATAAGTGTCAAGAAGACAGGAACCATTGCAGCACACAAATGCTTAAGAGTGTGGCCACTGACAATGTGATGAGTCCATCTGTATATTGGTTTATCTGCTGCTTCTTCCACCTTGGCTAAAAGATAAAATCCTGCGATTATGATATTTAATCCATAGTCAGGAAAGCAAAAACACTAAGATATTTCTTGAACATAACAGAAGAACACGCATGACAGAAAGCAAACCTGCTGCCCAAAGCCAATATGTGGAATGAGTGTACATTGTAGGCAGTAAGATAGCCATCAGTGGGATGGCAATGCAAGGAACAAACTGGATCAGTGCATATGGCCGCAGGTCATCAAAAAACCTGCAGAAGAGAACCCAGCTTTATTCTGCAAATTTGTTCAACAGGAACTGCCTATCACAATCTTCTACAAATATTTGATTTAAAAGATCATTCCTATTCATGTCTAGATAAATGCATTGAACCAAAACTTCCCCTTTCAAATCTGAACAAAATCCAACTTACTTAACAAACATCTTTAAAGAAAACCTTTGCCATGAAAAAAATAATATATCCATTAAAAAAAAATTGAACAAGCAGCAGCACTGCTGCTTTCTTCATACCTCAAAAAGCAAATATTCTTCCCATAAGTAGAGAGCAACAAGAACCGGGACTTTCCAGAAAAAAAAAAAACTCTTAAACAATTTAGACCGCAGAAGCATACAATGCAAAACTACCATGACTTTACAGTAATATCAAAAGCCCAACCTTTTTAGGTATAAAAACTAGTCACTACAAAAAATTATTTCAAAGGTTCCATATGAAAAGGTTTAGGAAAGAACTAACAAAATCACAATTTGGAACCTAAAGAAGCAGTATATTACCTCCAATACAAAATGCTTACTACACCTGCCAAAATTAGAGGTATAAGTGACACAGTACCCTTCTGCTCATCAATCCTTTCGATGATAAAAATTGCAATTATAGATGTGAAAGCAATAGTCATCTACAATTGCCAGAGACAACAATGTCAGCAACATAAAACAAAACCAGTGTCCCTTAAATAATCCAGCATTCACGGCGTGAACAGCATAACTCACAGGCAACCGATCCCATACAAGACGTGCGTCATTGGGCTCGAGATGATAGTATGAAGATCCAACTCCAACCGCTGCCACGCCAATGAAAAAACATGTCCAACCCCAAAGCTCACCTTGCAAGCTTTTTGGATACAAAAATTATATAACTTCACTACCAATAACTAAATAATAATAATAATAATAATAATAATAATAATAATTGAAAAGCCATAATTATGTATTCATTTGGAATCCTACAAATCCATAGAATCAGTTAACTATGAATACCTTAGCTTGAAATAGTTTCCATAATAGCAAAGAACAAGCCCTACGATACCAATAACAAGAAAGGGAAAATTCGAAACGACATTCAGAGTATTGGGTATGCCTGAAAATTAACAATAAAATGAAACTCAGCAAATTAAAAAGTACAAGTGTTGAGGTGATAAAACCAATGAAACCCTAGAAATTACCCAAAAACTCGCGTTTGTCAGCGAAATCGTGATATTCTTCAGATTGAGGGATGGCGGGAGTGACGATCATCAGTACTATGAAGCATAGAACTGCCACCACCCAAGCATAAACTGTACGTTTCCTCATTCTAATTGCACAAGCGCGATCGCGAAATAGGACTGATTCTCTGATGGACTCTTTTCTTCTTTGTGAAGAATGAAACCTTCAGCAATACCGGGACAAGATATCATTCCAGCTTCCACAAAAGTTAACGCCGTTAACAAGTGTAGTGCTGCAAAAGAAAACAAAAAATCATAAATAAAGCCTGGCTGGATCAGCTTCATATTCTGGAGCGGGTCGCTCCGATTAGCAGGCATTTTGCGTCTTTCTGTTGCTATTTGAAACAGACCTCCACTCCGGCCTAGAAACCTCTCTTAGTTATTGGGTTGGAAACAGACCTCCTCTCCGGCCCAAGTAGAGAAAGAATAAGTCCAACTTCAAAATTGGAATTTATAAATTTCATACACGATAGGTAAACTCTACTTGGGCCGCTTCCATGTATTTTTTGATGGGTGAGATATCAAGCCCGATGCAATCTAGCCAGCCCAATAGCTGAATACAACTATTGGGTTTGGGTTCATTGTCTTTTTTGAATGAGTGCTTATTTGTTTTGGTTATGGCCCAATTTTTCCAAGCGGCTTCTGAAACTCAGTTTGGCGTTCATTCACAGATCATCAAATTTCATGGGCATTATTAATTTATTTATTAAAAATAAACAAAACAAATCATGTTTTTATTTGTACAATATAAGAACATCAAGATAATATTAACTTAAGAATTTACGGGCTCACTCATAAGAAAATTTTTTCTAAGCTATGTTCTGGTAAAAGGTCATACTGATTTTTTTATTGTGTTGAAGAAAGAGACTTATCATAATTCAATAAAATAAGAGCGAAGAAAGATGAACATTCTCATTCGTACAAATAAATAAATAAATAACTATTACTCAATTATTCATACAAAAATATTAAAATAACAAAAGTTTAAAGACGAAGACTGACTCCACCACTACAATTTTAAATCAAAGAAATCGATTGGCATTCATGAATGAAGAATTTAACTGTAGACTCATCATGAAAAAATTAAATAAAAAATCAATTTCCTAAAGCATATAATTAATAAATAATTAATTGAGGTGATCCCTGCGCTTGAGTAGTATGAACAAGTCAATAATATCCAGCGTTTTCTCCTCCATGAAGGAGAGATTTTCTGCAATTCTTTCAGTAAAATATTTCTTATTTCCACAGACTCATTCCCAAAATGTTCCTTCAATATTTCTTCAAAAACGGCTTGATAATTGTTGGTGTAATCTTCGGCTAAGAATGGTACCTCTCTCATGGGATGACTCAGTTTCTCCGTTCTCTCGATGCTGAAAGATTGATTAGTCTTGATAATGGACTCCAACTCAGTTGGGGTCGCATTGTATATGGGCAAGTTGAAGGATTCCACTTGTTCTTCGTCAAGTACTCCCCCCCCCAAAAAAAAAAGGGGTGGCCTGGTGGTGGGGTTGAGCTTGGGACCTCAAGGTCCCAAGTTCATTTCCCCAAAGTCACTCTTGTTAAAGCGTTTAGGGGGTCAGGTTTTAATTTTCTCTGTCGTTTGGTACCACCTATCGTAAGATACTTGTCTGTCGTAGGGTCTGTCGTAGAGTACTTGTCTGTCGTAGGGTATCACGGGTATTTTTAGACTTGGTTTCCGTCCCACTAACGCTGCTAAAGGGTAGTTGAGGGCCTGAGTCTCCATGACAAATCTCGAAACAAGCAAATCCTGAGATGTTGGCTGACGGTTAGAGTTTTCAGGTTTCCAAAAAAAAAAAAAAGTACTCCCTGTAAAAAGATGAAAAGCAAACACATTTACATAAATATTGAGTTTGTGTTTCTAATTAAACATGCATAAATAGTTATTTTTAGTTTACTTGCCATTTTGGCCATGTCATTGAGACAAGGTCCTAAAATGTCACAAAATAATCCTGCAGGAGTTTCAGACATAGGGATCCCATCTGGCATAGCTAATGTTAGAATGACCATTAATCCTCCAGGTACAACTTCTTGTGCTCTAGCTTTCAAAAAGGATCCGTATCATTCCTGAAACGAGTTGAATATGCTTCGGTTACTCCCTTCACCGATCCTGTACACTGTATACTATCTTTATTCCAGGTAGGAGAATTCCTGTCAATAATTTCTTCCGGAATCTTGGAAAGCCAATGAAGTGCATAGGAAGAATTTACAAAATGTAGGGATGACTTGGGAAACAAGCGACTGCGAAAGGAACCTGGTACACCGGCAGCAAAGTATTTCCGTGAATGAGGAAGGGTTTTAAAGAGAGTGCTGAAATCATTGTCATAGTGATCATTGAAGAAAACTTGAAATTCTAGGGTTGATGAAGGGTTTTGTTCACCAATTAGGATTTTTTGTTCTATAGCTTCAATGATATTTTGGACAGCGAAGAAGGTGTTTGGTCCAATGGAACAACCCAAATCTGCTATTTGAAACGTGTTTGAAGAATCAATTCCAATGAGTGTCGGGTCAAGCTTATCAGATATAGACTCGTGAATCAAGCATCTACAACTCCTTTCTGTAGCAAAAAGTTAGTAGTAATTCAGTTTTTACGCCATTTGTTATAAAGTTTTCCCGGAAAAGAAACTCAGAGAACTTTGAGATTCATATCAAAGACTAGTATAAGACGGAATCAGAATGAAGTAAAGAATAACATGTACCTCGTAGCTCGATTTTTTTGCATAGCTGTGATCTCCATCTCCACCAACCATTGGATATGAATGCTGCAGAATTTCTGTCTGCCTGTCAGCCATTTTTTCTCTCCTCTTTCTCGGCTACAAACAGATTGCAAATTTTGGTCTAGTTCAAAATTCAATGATAATAACATCTTATATGTATATGATTGTTTTGTTTTCAGGAGAATGTCAGCATATGTTATATATATATATATATATATATAAAATTGTTTTTTTTTTCAGGAGAATGTTAGCATATGTATGATTTCACACTTCATTATACATTAAAGAACTACGAGACAAAACCAATTACAACGAATTCCAGCCAGTTGATTAAAACAAACCCCGCTGATCACTTTTGACTCCATCATTGTTTCATTTCGTTTTTCATTTTTCTTTTCTGTCATTGACTTCTGTATATTAAGTTCCACATGCATGTTCTATGTGTGGACATTAGAATTGAAAGATTGGCTACAAAATGGATTTAAAATGAATTGATTGTCACAAAGCGTCCTATATTTTTGACTGAGAGATCACAATATGATCGAAAGAACATTTAGAAGAAGAACAAAACTTGTATTTTATATATTTTTGGAAGAACGAAGATCAAGAGATAAAATATTCGATGCTGCTATTGCTTCTCTGACACCTTACATCATCCAAGAAGTTAAATTTTCAGAGAAATGAATGGAGTAATGGAGAGGATGTGCTTCTGAACCACTGATTTCATTAATTTTCCAAAAACTCAGAAAACAAGATTACAGAATGTGGCTTTATATACAAGGGTAAATACATGCGAAAAGATCAGAGACTTCTATAATGAATATACCTGAAAAGAATCAAGAGTAGAGCAAATAATCACAGCCTTTTTTAATTTTTCAATGATTCTCCTGATAATCAGCTAGGTGGTTAAAGACCACTGTCATGGTCCGTAACACATTGAAGGTGCATTCATCGTGCTTTTTGTACGCTGAAATGTCTGAACTTTAGTTTTGTAGCATGGATTTTCTTAATCTAAAAGTATCTGGGCTTGAATCCATAAACGCAGCTAATTGTGCTTCAGAAGAGTTTTTTACATGTTTTGCATTTGCTTCTTCTTCAACACGCCCCTCAAGCTAATGGTTATGGGAAGAACCTTTAGCTTGTGTCTGAAGGAAGGAAATTTATGAAAAGAAAGAGGCTTGATAAAGATATCTGCAACTTGATACTCAGTGAGAACATATCTGATATCTACTTTACCACTTGTAACTTAATCCCTGATGAAGTGCAAGTCAATTTTTATACGTTTGGTCCTTGACTGAATGACTAGTTTTGATGCTATAGCTGTTGCACTCATGTTGTCTGACCAGATAATGGGAAAACCAGATAATTCAAATTCAAGATCTTTCAGAACAGAGGTAGTCCATGCAATTTCAGTGCAGGCAAGAGTTAAAGCTCCATACTCAAATTTTGCAGTGGATCTTGCCACAACATTCTGTTTTTTGAACTCTAGGATACCAAGTTCCCATCTAAATAGACACGGCCTTCTGTCATCAAGGTCACACTCCCAGTCTACATCAGGCAATGTTACCCAAATCGAGTACTGAGTTTGCGTGGAATTCCAGACCATAATCAGTAGTTTCTTTCAGGTATTTCAATGGCCTCTTGTATGCCTTCCAATGATCTTTCATAAGATGTGCTATAAATTGATTGTTGAGATTTTTAGTCCCGCTCTAAATCTTTTAGAACAAATATATCAAACAAAAATTAACTAAAATATAAATAAAAAAATAATAATCACACAATACAAGAATTTACATGAAAAACTCTTATACAGGAGAAAAATCACGGCTGCAAGAACAACTAGAAAAATTCACTATGTAGCAAATTAAATTTTTCTCTCACCCCAATTCCTAATTACAACCAACCAATTTCAATAAAACATACTATTTCTCCTTCTATTATAGAGATTAACCCCTAAGCTCAATAGACACCATTCCTCTAAGAAATTGTTTATTTTCAGAGACTACATGTTATATTGGAAGTTTTACAAGTGATCTCAATCCCGTATATATAATGACTAATAACCTATTTCTACTAAGAATAATAGTCATTCTTTTTATACAAGTTTGACTCCACTTCAAATGAGATAACTTCTAAAAAGAAATTATTTATTTTCTAAACAGGAATTTTACTCAAACAAGAAAAAATCATTTAAACAAACAAAAAAAACTACTAATTATAAGAAATAAAATTTAAAAATTTTTATTATTAAAATATAAATCCTTATTAAAAAATAGTCATATTCTAACATTCATTAAATCTATTTACCACACAGGCAATATTTACCCTAGTTATGGTGCAATATTGTTGGCAACCCATTACACCTCTATAAAATGTCGGATTAGAGACCGCCTGAATATACGTGTAAAGAATAAAGAGCAGAGAAAATAATCAATGATCCTCCTCGTAATCAGCTAGGCGGTTAAGGACCAAGGTCATGATCTGTAATACATTAGAGGTTCAATCATCTTGTTTTTTGTATGCTGAGCTATCTGAACTTTTGATTTATAATTTTGATTCCCTTAAGGCGCTTGGGCTAAAAGTACCTGGGCTTAGATCAATAAACACAACTAATTGTGCATCAGGAGAGAATAATATGGATTCCCTTAAGGTGCTTGGGCTAAAAGTACCTGGGCTTAGATCAATAAACACAACTAATTGTGCATCAGGAGAGATTTCTACATATTCTGCATTTGCTGAGTCTTCAACACAATAACAGTGCGAACAAACATTTTAAAGAAGTGGATACAATAGGTAAGTACAACATGGACCTTGCCATTAATAATTTTGGATGTTCATGGATATGCCTAGAGTTGTTTATCCTAGAGTTGTATGAAGCATCTACATTTATGTTAAAGATTCTTGGAGGTGGGGGTCTCCATCCACCCTTGAATCATGATTAACAACCCTAATTTATGTATCAACATCCAAATCAGTGACCAACCTTTTAAATGTTTCTGCAATGATTAAAGGAGAACTCAAGTTTTGATATGCAAGCAGTTGTTTCTGTTAACCTAAATTTGCCATAAGGTTATAAAACATAATTCCAGCTTCTGTTTTGAAACAGCTCTTGCCAATAAACACTCCAAGAAATCCTCCCCTTTTAGGACCCTAAAACATAGAGAACCTTAATCTTACACTAATCTTCAGCATTGTTTCCATAGCATAGCTAAATTAAAAGCCTCAAAAGTCTTTTAAGTCCTAGACCTCCCTCCATTTTTTAGAAACAGAGAGAACTCCACCGTAGCCGATGTAAATTTCTTTCCTTACTACCATTTGCCCACCAAAAATTTGTCATAACCATGTTCAAACCGTGCAATAGAGACTTAGGCAACAGAAAAAGGTCATTAAAATGTTTATTTTAAGCAAATAAAATTGTCTTTCGACTTAACGAAAATTTTAAAACACTTAGATAACATTTTCTTTTACTTTTTACCTAAATCATAAAAGTCAAAAAATCTAACAAATATTTTTATCCAATTAATTTATTTCCAAATGTATTACTTTTTTAATAAAAAAAATAACCGTCACCAAAGTATGCCAACTTGACAATTTTTTTTTTTTATTCTATAAATAGGGAGAATACGTAAATGTATCAAGGAAGTTGAAACAAGAGGCAATTACACATGGATGTTGGAATTAATAATTTTGGATGCTCTGCTCATGGGTATGCAAACTTTAATTTTACATTAATAACATCAAGATATTATTTCATAATTAAATTCAAGCCGGAAATCTGAATGCTTAAATCTATTGATCAGTACTCAGTTGCCAATCTTTTTAAGTAAGATGAATACGTGAAAATTATTATTTTCTTTCTTCTTTATCGTGGGAAAATTCTCTTCTACTTTTGTGATGAAATGGTTGAATATTTGGTCTGCAAACACATCCCCAAAATGATTCCTGATGAACCCATCAGTAGCAGCTCTTCCTCCCAAGGCCATAACTTTCGGAGTGAAGGGTATACTTGATTTGGGATGACTAAATTTCTCCATTTTTTCAAGACTGAATTTTCCATTTGCTTTGATAACTGCATCAAACTCCTTCGGGGTTGCTTCGTATGCAGGCAAGTTGAAGGAATCCACTTTTTCTTCACTAAGAACTCCCTGCAACAAATAACATTGGTCATATATCAAACTCTTCACGTATGGACTATAGTATGAGTACTTATTCATTCTTACCATTTTGGCCAAATCGTTGAGGCAGGATCCCAGGACATCATAAAATGCACCAGACAAAGTGTCTGAGATAGCCATGCCATCTGGTACAACAGATGCTAAAATGAATATCAAACCTCCGGGCACAAGTTCTTCGGCTCTAGCATTCAAAAAGGAATCCATGTCATTCTTAAACTGAGTTGAATATGCCTTAAGAACTTCTTGATTTGCTGATCCAGTACATTGTACACTGCCTTTATTCCATGCGGGAGAATTCTTATCAACAACCTCTTTTGGAACCATGGAGAGCCAATGCAGGGCAGTGGAAATGTGGGCTAAATGTATAGATGACTTGGGAAACAAGCGACCATGAAAAGAACCCGGTGTTCCGGCAACAAAGTATTTTCTTAAAGGAGGAAGGGTTTTAAAGAGCGTGTTGAAGTCATTTTCATAATGATCATTGAAGAAAACTTGGAATTCTATGGTTTGACTTGATGGGTTTTTGTTTTTAGTTTGGAGGAGTTTAAGCTCTAAGGCTTCAATGATATTTTGCATGGCGAAGAAGGTGTTGGGTCCAACAGAACAACCTAAATCTGCTATTTTGACAGTACTTGAAGAATCAAAACCTAGAATTTTTAGGTCAAAATTTTCATATATGGATTCATTGATTAGGTCCTTTGAAGCATTCACAACATCCATCTGTACAATCATAAATTGGGATCACAAGATATATCATGTATGAAATAAAAACGATTTCTCGATGAACAAATATGGCTAGACTTTAATGTTATTAATTGCTTCTTTTTGCTTTTAGATTCAAATCTTAGTTGAACGACACCGCTTAAAAAAAAATTTCAAATCTTAAATTAAATGTGACCTTAATTTAAAATAAAATAAAATTCCTCATGTATTATCCAAAAACAAAGAAAAAATTAAAAAAATATATATACATAGCTGAAAAAATGATATTATATTCCATTATATATTAATTTTTCAAACAAAAAGAAAATAAAAATGGATAAGATGATCCAGTCAGTTTCTGAATTGTGTACCTGGTAGCTCGAATTTTTGGCATAGCTGTGATCAACATCTCCACTGACCATGGCGGCAGCTGCGGAGGCGGAGGCCATTTTCTCTTTCCTTCTTCTTTTTTCCTCTCTTCTTTCTTCTAAATATTAAGTTTTCCACTCGTTTACCTCACAAATCCGTCAAATTTATATGGGCTTGACTTGTCCATTACAGCAACCAAATTACATTTCTCTCCCTTTTTTTCTCATAGTTTTTACCATTTTCTTTTTTCTTTTTTCTTTTTCTTTTTCTAATTTTCAATCCGTGAATCCAATGTCAAAAAGCAAAATTAAAACATAAATCCAAATTCCAATCCTAAATTATTTTCATTTATAAACTTTATATTAATAAATTCTATCATTACTGTTTTTTTTTTAAATATTAATTAATTAATTAATTGTCTGTTGAAATTTCAACGAATCTTGAAGGATAGGTGCCATTGTTTCAAAAGGAAAGAGAAAAGATTGCAATTTGCCATTGCAGAAAAAAGTATTTAACATTAAAATTTTATTCTTTCTTTACTTTATTGTCGTTGCCTGTGCAAGTTTTCCACCGGTGACAATAAAATTATAGTAAACGACGAAGAGTTGAAAATATATTATTTTTATATGCATAAAAATGTTATTTTTAATTAAAAATTAAAAAATATGTATATATTTTTTTATCACGTGAGTGTATACGAAGTCTTCACTGAATAAGTGTCTTAAAAATATTTGTTAGCAAAATTTTTTGGTAAATTATGTTTCAGCCTCAATAAATTTTATTATTAGCTAATAAGCTCCCTATCTATCAACTTATAATTATGATTATATTACAAAATTTTTTATCAGTCACATACTAAGAGAGTCAAACTAATTTACATTTTTATATAATTACTTTCACTAGATTATGTTATTATTTATTTAGCATATTAAATTGAGCCCTCTAAAATTATAATAACCATAATATATTATTAAATTATAACTCTTAAAAATTTGTTGCATAATTTTAATAATTTTATGAATAAAAATAACGTAAAAATAAAAATAAGGACAAAAATAATATAAAAACGTAAATATAGACTATTTAATCATATATCTATTATAGTCATTACACATTATCATAACAGTTTAATACTAAAATTTATCACATACTCATAGTTTGTTTTTAAAACATACAATACTTTCAACAACACAATTTATTAAACACTCAATTGCTTTTTTAAATGGTTGATTATTTTCTTAACACAGCAACAACTTAGTGTCTGTTTAACTGAATTTTTTTTCAGCTTATCTTCCCCTTATAAGGAGAAGCTCAATCAAACATCAATTTTTATAAGCTCTTAAAAAAATAAGTAGCTTTTTTTTAATGGATATATATGAATAAATAAGCTCTACAAAAAAAAGTTATAAAAAAAAAACTTTTACTTCTCTTGTTTTTTATAAACTCTAGTTTTTTAAAATATTATAAAATTTTTAAGTCATTTTTATCATTTAACTAAAAGTAAAATTTATTTAAATTATTTTATCAAATAATTTATTTATAAAAAAAGTAAACAAAAAATTTTTTATAAAAAATTTATCAAACAATTTTATTTTAAATTTTTAAACTCTTATTTTATACAAAAGCTTCTTTTCAGCTTTTAAAGTAAAAAAAAAACTGATTAAACAGGCTGTTACTTTATAAGTAACAACTTATTTCATAAACAACCGCAAACCCAAATTAGCATTTAATCTAAATATATATGATTATTGTTTAATAAAAATTTCAACAATTTATGATATAACACTCAAATTAATTATGCTAAAAAAGACATGCTAATTAATTAAAGCGCTCGACTTTTGAAAGGATTACAAATCTATAGGTCAGTTTCCAATTCGCTTGAGTAAGATGAACATATTAAGATTATCCTGTGCCCCCTTCTCAATTTTGGAGAAATTGTCTTCAAATTTTGTGGTGAAATAGTTGAATATTTGGTTCGTCGATTCATCCCCAAAATGATTTCTGATGATTTCATCGTTTACAGCTCTGAAATGAGAGACCAAAATTGTGAGAGAGTGTGAGATTTCTCTCATAGGTTGATTCCATTTCTCCATTTTTTCAATACTAAATTTTCCATTGGTTCTGACAATTGCCTTCAACTCTTCAGGAGTTGCAGTGTACATGGGCAAGTTGAAGGAATCCACTTTTTCCTCACGAAGGACTCCCTGCAAAAAGAATAGCATTTGTCATATGATTAAGCCAAATGTTGGCATTTGTGAAATAGCATTTGACATTATAAAAAAAAATAATTTTTACTAAAAATTGATGTTTGTAAAATTTTAAAATTTGGGACATTCTTATCTGAGAGATTTTATATATATTATTATAATATTAAAATAAATAGAAAAATATATATTATATTTGTGTATAATCTTCCTACAATTTTAAGACATTCTTTTTCCTAATTACGTGCTTATGAGTTCTTAAATATATCCGTGTGTGTGTATATATATATATATAGGTAGGTATTCATTCTTACTAATTTGGCCATGTCGTTGAGGCAAGATCCAAAAAACTCGTTGCATTTACTGGCATGAGAATCATAGACAGGGATGTCATCTGGTACAACATTTGCTGAAATGAACATCAAACCTCCAGGCACAAGTTCTTCGGCTCTAGCATTTAAGAAGGACTCCATATCATTTTTGAACTGATTTACATATGCCTTTATAACTTCTTGATTCGATGATCTAGTATAATGTATGCTGCCTTTATTCCATGCTGGAGAGTTCCCATCCACAATTTCTTTTGGAACCCTGGAGAGCCAATGCAAGGCAGAGGACATGTGGACAAAATGGAGAGAAGATTTGGG
>JAVXUL010000013.1:1760155-1789664 GCA_035590515.1 Trichilia minutiflora | reverse complement strand
TCAGCATTGTTTATATCAGTTTTGGAATATACATTTGGATATCTTGTGGAATGATTTATGAACTGGTTTCTTCATTTTAAAGTGTTTGTAGAATGTTATGGAAATGTTTGGAGTTTGAGTGTTTGGTTGGATTGATCTTGGAAGTGTCACATAAATATTTTGAAATAGGTTTTGTAAGAGCCTTACAGGCTCACAGGGTGTGTTCTGATGATTGAGTACACCTTAGAAGTCTGTGACAGTTGTCATGTGTGGGACCCATGGGTTGGGACGTGATATTGTAGAGAAGGAACTCCTTCATATAACTGACATCTATTGAATGACCACCCTTAGAAAGGATGGCAATCGCTATAAGGTACTGAAAGACCTTATATTTTATAGACAGTATAAGGTTTTGGTGAGTATATCCTTTAGAAGGGTTAAGCTCTCGATCACCAATAATTTTGAACAAATTATAGGAAGTCATGGCCAGTTCTGTAACCCACTTGAAAGTATACAACCCTTTCTAGCCCGAATTTGGGATGTCAATAATCTTACTGAGTGTATCCCGAGAGAGATAAACTTCACTCCTTTAACCATAGAAACCAATACATTATTATTGACTTTAAATTCTAGGTTGTTATAAAATAATCGTACTAGTCGCTGGTAAACTGGCTCCTTAAGTTCTAAAAGACAATCCTAACAATGAAGTTTAAATATGTCTCTACGTTTGAAAGCTCCAATTACCTATGGGTCTATAATCTTACTTGGATTAACTTATCATTTATCAAATTCTTTTTTAAATTTAGCAGCTAATACCTTAGAGAAAAAAAAAAATCGGGTATCAAATCGAGCCTTAGATCTGCTCTTACTATTAGAATCATCCACTTTATATGGTCCACATTTTCTACTCGTGCTTATGATGAAACATGCAAAGAAAGGAATGATATTTACAGATTAGAGTAAAGTTAATGATGTAAACAAGTACATTCTTATCTCGAGACCTTATACATGTGCCACTTACTGTGAATCACATCTCCTCCTTAGTAGAATCTACGACCACTTCGTGTAATAGTAAGTGATAAAGTAGGTTGTTGGAGAATTTGATGTCTTAAAAATCTAGGAAGTGACCTAAATATGTTTGTTTAAAAAGTGTTTGTTGGGCACCCGTCAACTTTTGATAAATAGTATCTAATACATTCATAAAGAACAATGATGTAACTGTCACGAAAAAGTGATCCCGTATTGGTGTCTTAAGCTTGCTGCTATTTATCTGTAAATTTACAAATGACATAAATACATATCTATGTTTATACATTTCACATAACAGTTTTCAATGATACATAGTATATCCAATCATCCCCAATCTACACTTCTTTATCAGATAATCTCCAATTAAATTGTCATAAATACAATGCAGGCCATTTTACTAAAATTAAATATTAATCAATTTGATCATCCTCAATCTACATTTATATATCATCTCCAAAATAGGCATAAATACAATACAAAATAGTTTATCACAATCAAATAATATTAATCATTTTACATTAAATAATAATAAAAATACCTAAAATATTCAAAACTTTCCATATCAATTTAATTATCACTCTCAATATAAGTATGTTTTTATTTCTAACTCCCGAACTCTGTGTATCACTCTCAACAACAGTGCATTTCTAACTATTAAACTCTTTAGTGAACTCTCAAAATTAATACTCATTTTCAAAAATAGTTCAGTTCTAGCTCTCAAATTTATTATCGAATAAGTATAGTCATTCTCAAATTTATTATCAAATGAATATCGTCACTCTCAAAATTGATCATAACTAGTTTCGAGAGTGATTGTTTATTTTTAGCCAATCATTTTCAGTCAAAAAATACTATTTCACATATATTTAGACACATATTCTTAATTTTTATATATTTCAACCAATATACACTGTGTAGTATATGTTCATTTCATTTTAAATTAGATCTGACAGAAAAAAAATAAAATATGAATAGTTCAAAATTCACTGTTTACGACTTCACATAATTAGAGTTATACTGTCATCCTTGTTGTTATCATGTTAGAAAGGATTTCAAGAGTAATTTAATAGAAAAGATGAAAGTGTGTTCGAGAGTAAAAAAAGTGAAATTGGGAGTGAAAAAAGTGTGAAAAGGACAATTTATTTATTTTGAGCTGAAGATAAAACTATCCAAAAAAAATAGATTGTAAAATAAAATAACCAACTAATATATCAAACTCTCGAAATCAGGTGTATTCTTACAATTGAAAACTATTTAATCCTCGATCTCAAAAATAGTTTGATGATTGCAGACGAAAGAAGTTATTTCCCACCTTTGAAACTTAACACTTACTTTCATACTCGAAATTAATTTTTAATTGCTCTCGAATTTAACACTTTTCTCTCTCACAATTAGTTTAATGATTACTCTTGAATTTAACACTTTTCAGTCTCGAATATAATTTAACTATCACTCTGAAAATTAGTTTACTTCGCATACTCAAACTCTTCTTATCTTGTTGATACATCGAAATCTATATCCTAAACTAATTTCGAGAATGATGTTTCAAAGTCAGTAACTTATTAGCATCATACTTAAAAACACCATAAATAAATAAACAAGATTGAGCATATCATATGAT
The DNA here is from genome assembly GCA_035590515.1 of Trichilia minutiflora. NCBI lineage: Eukaryota > Viridiplantae > Streptophyta > Magnoliopsida > Sapindales > Meliaceae > Trichilia > Trichilia minutiflora. The sequence goes on along the minus strand of JAVXUL010000013.1, from coordinate 1,787,035 downwards.
CTAGTCTGCTTAATAAACAAACACATTATTTATAAGATCAAACCATAATTAGATTAACCAACAAAATTAACGATTTTCAAAATTAAGTAGAAAAACATCTTAGCAATATTATCATTATGCTTTTGAACTTCGATAGAAAAGTAATATTACCAAATATATGTAATATTATATTTAATCAATATTATAAAATAAATAAAATTAAAGTGCTTTAATTAAATTTTAATATTATTATAATATAATTACTGGCTACATGATTGTATAATTTATTCAAGATTATATGTCGATGTTGAAGTTCAATCCTACGTGGGGTCCATTTTTAATAGACTATAATTTACTTAAATACCACAACACATTCTTTAATTGACATAACACATAGTTTTTTAAGTGATCGATGCTTGAGAAGGAAAATTCAATGACCGAAAAGATATTAAAAATAGTGAAACTAGAAGATAAACCGAATGAAGAAGCTTATTGAGATGGATTTAAAAATGGTGAAGAAACATAAATTGATAATTGTTACAAAGAAGTCAACACCACAAATGCTTTTCTTGTCTTATGGTATTATAGTGTCGGCTCTTTTACAATAATTATCAATTATTACTTCTTTGCGTTATTATTGTACCAGTAGATCAATTAATTAAATATTACTCTTTAATAAAAGTTAATTAATCTACTATTAAGTAAGAGCTGATAATTATTATAAAAAAACTAATACTGCAAATATCATAAAAACGAGAAGGACATTTTTGATATTGACTTTTTTGCAAAAATTATCAGTTGTTCTTTAATAAAAGTTAATTAATCTACTATTAAGTAAGAGCTAATAATTATTATAAAAAAACTAATACTGCAAATATCATAAAAACAAGAAGGACATTTTTGATATTGACTCTTTTACAAAAATTATCAGTTGTTCTTTATTTGTTATTTGAATCCATCTTAATGAGCTTCTTCGTTAAATTCATCTTCTAGTTTCACTGTTTTTAATGTCTTCTAGAAAGTTGAGTTTTGGACTTTATTAATAACTATAACTTAAAAAAACTATATTACGTCACAAAATATACCCCGCTCTCTTATGAATACTGCATAAACCTATAAAACAAACAAAAAACAGAATAGACGTGTTAAAAAGGGTTGAATATATATATATAAAGAAAAAAAAAGTATATATTTATATATACACACACATGCTATGATAAATAAATAAATAAACTCTCGAAATTTGTTAAATTTTTTTTCTCAAAATCAATGTATTCTCACCTTGAAAATATGTAATTCTCACTCTCGAATTTCATTGCCTCACCCTTGAAATGGACTAGTTGCATTGTCATTATCAAAATCATTTAAATCATCACTCTCAAATTTAATACTTGACACTATTGAAATCAGTTTAATTGTCACTCTCGAATTTAACATTTGCACTCTTGAAATTAATTTATACTCCCACTCAAAACTAATTCAATTCCTCACACTCAAAATTGATTTATATCCTCACACTCGAATTTAAGTTTTGACTCTCGAAATCAACTGTATTCTACACTTTCAAAATCACTATCAAAATCTATTATTTTTTATACTCTCAAATTTAGTTTCTTAACTATTGAAACTAATCACTCTCGATAATAAATATGGCTTCTCTTGATAATAAATTTTGACAGTATTTATTTCTCTTTGATGAACTATTTTAAATCAAAAATTGACTCATCAAAAACATATAAATTATATATGTTGGGGAAAATATGCCAATGAACACGTGGATCCCCATCAGAGATGAAACGTGGTGCTTCCGTCCCAGGCACTTCAGCCTCCCAGGCAATCTCAGGATCCAAGGAATCACCCTCTCGAGTGGACCTGGTCTCAGGTCTCAGGGAGTCAGCCCTCGGGGAAACCCAGTCTTCTGCTCTAAGGAGTCATTCCTTTAAGCAAATCCGCCTCAGGTTCTAGGGAGTCATTCCTCAGGCAAATCCGTCTCGGGTCCTAGGGAGTCAGCTTTTCAGGGGAACCTAGTCCCCCGCCTAAGGGGATCATCCTCTCAGGACCCCGAAACGCACCGCAACTCTCAGACAATAGCAATTAAAGCCCTCAAGAAGTATGCACCCACCTCAGGAATATCCCATTCATCTGCCGGAAAGTGCAGAGTCAGTCTCCCAACCATAAGGATCTCTTAAGGAAGAAAAGCCTCCTCTCCACCAACGCGCATGTAGCCCCCAACCAAAGAATCCCCAACCATGTACCCATACTATCAAAAATGGGAATGATAGTTGACGTAGCAGGCCTTATGATAAGAGTAGATACCCTTTCCTAGAAGCCGCTTGTCCTACCCTCCATCTACTGTCCCATCCTCCGACCCTTTTTAGACAATGTGATAGTAGCAAACTTAAGAGTTGCAGAAATATCAACTACAGTATTAATGGAAGGCGGCTACACACTGCCCAAAAGCACTAGCATCCCATCATTCCCATTCTCCAATGCCTAATCACATCATCGGGGCCCTATATAAAGAGGGGGTTCTCCATCAAATTGGGGGATTCTGATTCTTTTTGCTGGATTACTTTGGCTTTCTGCTCTCACCTCTCTCGACATTTTCTTTTCCAACTCTCTCCTCTATGTTTGATAAAGGAGTCTCGTTTTTTTGCATTCCATCCCGGTTTGCTCACCGAAATTTACAATACATTTCTTTTACTATATCTAACTTAGGCATTGAAGTTTTTTCGTCGGAAACCCCATCCGGTGTGACTTCTAACGTGTTATTATTTTACAGGGATTTGAAGGTGAGGTTCTACAAGTGAGGATCCGGCCAACCTATTATCTCTAACATAAATCCGATGACATAATAATCACGTTCATATTCACATCTCAATAATATTATTATTTTTCATATATTTAAATCATCACATAACATATAAATCTCATTGTTATTTTTTCTATATTTAAACTATCACACAGCATCTATTACACGTATTGATTTCATTCAATATTTCAATTTTTTGCTATATACAAAACAAAAATCAAAAACCTAGAAGTTATACTATTGTTTAGTTGGATCTACAATAGGAGATGAGTTGGAGATAGAAAAGTTAGATATGGGTATGATTTATTATTTGAAAAATAAAGCAGGAAGGTAGAGATGACTTAGTTTTGTTCAATTTTAAACAATAAAATAACCTAAAAAAAGTGTTTTTGATTAAATTTAAAAATATTTTTTTAATCATATCAATTTTAAGATTATGTATTCATATAATCTATAATATTTTATTAAATTTATGTCAATTTTGCCAAAAACAATGGTAGGCTTGGTCCCGGTAGTAGACATGACTTGAAAAATTGAAACGAAAATTAGAAAAACCTTGTGATTTCGGAAAAAAAAATTTTCATATAATATTTTATTAAATTTATGATTTGTATAGGAAATTTTAAACTATTATTTCATATAATTTAATATATTTTCATAATAATTAAAAAAAAGTGTTGATTTCTTTAAAAACATTAAATAATTGACTAAGATTTCAAATCACATTACTTCGATTTTAAACATAAATTAGCTAATTTTTTACAAATTTTTTTATAGTACACTTATTTTAACATTAAGCCAAAAGTGTATAACACAGTGTATTTAGTTAAATAACCCATTTATTAAACATCATAATTTTTTGTGTGTGTTAGTAAAGTTTGTCAACAAAACTACAAGGAAAATTACAATTTGCGGATTGAAAAATAAAATTGATGAGAATAGTTCATCATTGGTTCATAATTCTTGAAAAGACTTTAAGACAGCTATCCAGTTCACCAAAATTGGTAGAAGGCCATTACAAAATTCTTGTGCTGATGTATAATTTTCCTTCTCAACCAATATTGACATGGGTTGAATACAACCAAACGAGGAATGCACACAGAAAACATGCCTATATAACACTAAAATTGCAAAGCATGCCTTTAATTTTGGTATTTAGAGTTCGAAGGAAGAAAATTGGAAAAATTGGAACCATCTGTGCTTCAAACATGAACTTATATAAGCCTGGAGAAGCAAACATTCTATCAAAAGTAAGTAGCAGAAACTGTTGTTCATATTCTCTGTGCATGATTTGTAAACTGCACATGGAAACAAGTTGCTCTCTGAAGTAGCCAGCCGATTATATATGGCTATGCCTTAGCACAGTCTAGCTTGAACTTGCTTGTCAATATATAGAAGAAACTCTCGATAGGAGAAGGTTTCTGGGCTCTCATCTTCAATCATATATGATAGAAATAACGTTCCTGCACCACAAAAAAATGTTTATATGCATATAGAGCTCATTCTTACTGAACGCAAAGTATTTGAGAGATGTGACTGAGGATTACAGCATCTCTTAAGAATTTTAACTCAACAACAGGAAGTGTTTAGATGAGAGGAAAAGGTCTCTTTCTAAATCTAGATGGGAGTTTCCATCAGGCTTGTCTGTTCGTATCTCCAACATAGACTAAAGATCATGCTATACTTATATTTCATTCTTGGAGCAATGGAAGAAAAATAATAACTAAGTAAATGAAATTTCAAAGGCAAAGCTACTGTTACCTTACAAAAATATTTGCTCACATTATATGCATTACTCTTTTCTCTTTGAACAAATGTAGTTAAGGAAGAAATAATATGCAACAGAAGGGAATGTATTTTGGGAAAATACTCCCGCAACTTCAATATGAATACCAATGGCGCTCAGAGAGAGACTAGGCCAGACATTTTTATCAGCTATAAAGACCATACACGTTGTACAAAATCCAGTTTTTGACATAAAATAGAATACATATCATAAAATCAAGCTACCATTGGATGATATTTTCTCACTTTTGAACTTCTATCTTCAAAGAAGCACCTAACTTCAGGTTATGATAGTTCATTGTTTGTCATAGAAAAGCATAATAATCATGTTGTTTTAATATTAAAACCATGGAAGATAAGGTGCAATTAAAAAAAAAAAGTTAGTCGGACCAGATTTTATTTGTTAAGTAGAGCATCATCTAGATTCACAAATCACTTGTAGTCAGCACTAAAAGAAGTTTAGAAACAGATTAAGAAAATCTTAGACTGAGAACTGACCGAGTGAATCTCCTTTCTTGCACAATTGTAGACTGCCCAAAAGACAAATTTAAGCTCACGGTCAAATGAATAAATAATTAGTACTTTTTCACAAACACATTTTTATGCACGCACACTCCACAAATGTTTAGTAAATTACAATACCTTAGGTACGAAGATCTCAGAAGCCTTATCCCATTGATCACATCATTCAATTTTCTTGACAATGGATTGTCATGTTGATTTCGAATGACCTGAGAATAATGGGAAAAATGATTCAAGAGAACCATAATTCTGTTGCCATTAGGTATGATGAAAAGCAACATACATTGTTCAATGTACGTGAAGACACGTCAACAATTATTTGAGAAGATGTGGGCTGTTTCATTTTATTTATCATGCTATTTTTTTCAATGAAGATGGCCTTGATTCACTGTTTCAAATATGTCAATAGCCAACCCAAGTAATTGGAAGAAGGATTTGGAAGTTAAATTATAGCTAATGATTGCACAAATTTCTCCATGGACATGTTGATGCTGTAATACAGGTCAAGAAAATGCCCACAACATAACATGCAGTATGCACGTGTCAAGCCAGTCTCTGGCCAAATGTATGCATTTGAAGCTCATTGTGTTGTATACATGTACCTTTCTCTTCCATCACAAATAAAATGCATAGGTTCAGTCAGAATGAGCCAACTCTATAACCAAATGACGATAAAGAAATTTGAATCTGGGTAACAGTGATCTGGATATATCAGCTGAATGTAACCTAGCAAATATTTTAGGTCGAACTAAATTCCAAGTTAAGGAAACAACAAAAAGTAATAGGCACTAGTAATCAACAATGAATTTACAAACACAAAAGATAATGGAAAATTATGTTTTAACTAGTCAGACATTTCCAAAATATTTTGACAACCATAATACCTGAACCAGAAAACCAGTCAACGATATATCAAAAAGGTGGTCTAGTGTATCTGAATTCACCCTATCCCCAACATATATCAAAGCATCCTCGCCATTCTCTAGGAGATACATTTGATCATCATCAATGCAAGTACTAGTAAGTGGAATTGTTGGGGTAGTAAGTGATCCATCAATCTCCTGCCATATCAACTTGAACAGTGTTAATGCAGGGCTGGAAAACAAGATCATTCAAGAATCCAGAAAATCTGTTGTACCTCTTGAAGGAATGTGTGGATTGCCATCATCCTAGGATAAATGAGCACCACTGCTGATGAAACAGAAATGAAGGACACACGACTAATCCAATAAGACCGATCATCTATCCTTCGAGCAGTTAGCAATCCCACACTTTTTATCAGTGCTGAAGTTCATCCAAAGGGAATTTATTCTTTACAAATTAATTATCACCGAGGAAAATCCTTGACAATCAGACAGACATCGAATATTTATTATCATTCTCCCTATCCCAAGCTTTGCCTCAAAATTATTGCAGTCTAAGAAGTCCCAAAAATGGCCAAAAACACCTGCACATTGTCTGTCTGTTCATCCCCTTTGTGATTAAAGGGACAAATCTTACTTTATTAGAATTGGAGAGGCAAGAATGGGTAATTTTTTGGGGTGAGATTTTGAATGTTTTTTAATTTTCCTAAACTTTATGAATTTAATAAAAAACTAGGGAGATAAATGATATTTGGAAGGAGATGAATGGTTGACACAAAATTAAATCAGTGTATGTTTGTATGAAAAATATATAAGGGCAGAATCATGCCAAACATCAGAGATGTACCTAAAATATACAAGGGCAATAGTTTCAGATTCTCTGGAAAGGCTTCATGTTCAGATGATGGTACCATTGCACAAAATTGTCGATAGGAATGTGAAATGTTAATGCAGAAATTTGTTAATCGCTCTTGAATTTTAATGGCTGGGCTAGCAGGAATTTCATTTGCCACTGCAGAAGCAAATAAACAAAGGTTATAACTTTCATATTGCTTCAAAATAACAATTACTTTGCCTTATTTAACAACAATTGAAGTTTCATAGCACTTTAAGAAAATTGGTAAGAGTTGTTTGAATGTAATCAACAGGAAGCGAGAAGCGAAGCAGAAAAACAGATACCTCGCTTCAAGAAATAAGACAATTGAGCATCCAAATCAGCTGAAAGGAATAAATCCGTGAGCACATTTGTGCAGGGAAGTGACAAAGTACTGACTCGAATTCTTCTTTGGCCATCAACAGTTGTGTAAACAAGGGCACACTAGACAAGAATGTGCCAAATGAAGTAAAAAAATCAATCTTGAAATTAAGAGAAAAGAAGTTTTGATAGAATGTTTTACCTTAAACAACAAAAAATAAGATATAAGAGTTTTAGGGAGTTGAAGCTTCCTAAAACCATTTTTAGGTACCTGAAAGGCACATTCAGAATGCTCATGGAATTTATCTTCAACCTTCACCGAAACCATTACACTTTTATCACAGTCAATCTGCATGATTATAAAACTTTTAGAAGAAGATATTACATTTCGAATTCCAAAATTTTTTTCTGCACACAACATGATTTCATTAAATGAAATACAATGAAACTAATCAACAATTACAGCATCCTGGCAAAAAATTTTATTGCCATGCATAGTCAATCAAATACCATTGGCAAAATCATTACGAAATATACTAAATAAAATTTCACATACCCCAGCAAGATCAACTTCAGTTGGGTAACATTGGAAGAAGTTGCCACAGTATTCTTGAATTTGGAGACCCTATAAACACAAGAAACCCACATGAGACTCCTGATGTGATGGTAATTACAAACAATGATATAAGAAACATTCGATGGTGATAAATGAAGCGGGAAAGTTAGCCTGCAGTAAGTAACCTTGCTGCATCTGACACGCATAGTTGCCTCAAAACCTTGAGGCCTAGTGATATTCCACCTAAGATCATTGTACAGCTTAGCAGAATGATGGGGAGCTGAAAACGGATAGTAGTAATATATCTGCCAGACAAAATGGTTGAAGTTCATGGTTGGAAATAATCCTATCTGAGGAAAAGTTGAAAACATCCCACTGTACTAACAAAGATTGACAATTTAGTGTTCTAATTGTTGACACACGAATCTAGCTGTTGGCCACAGACAATGTGCACATAGCCTGATTAATATCATCAAATACACAAAAAGTACCTCATTCATGATACATTACCAAGTTATAGCCTCCATCTGAATGGTATGTCAAGATGGCATGCATATGATAAAAAAAAAGTGATGAGCACATGAAGTTGGAGTTTATGTGAATAGGTCTACAAAAATTTTTTGTTCCTGTGGGGAAAGTAGGTAAAAGGAGAGCTCAGTAGCCCAAACACTGAGCTCCTTGAGATGGTGACCTGCGCCGTAAGATCTGGTTCATGATACATATGTACACCAGATCTCCAAATACACACACACAAACTAACAAAAAAAAAAGAAAGAAAACAAACTTGTACTAGTTTCGGAATATATTCACAGCTCATCAATAAAGGAGATTTTTAATTATAAATACAGAAAAGAAATATATTCTACACATGAAGACAAGGAGAAATGCAACTCATACACATTCAACCAAGAACTTATTATTTCGTAACTGGGATATTGTTATTAATTTGATATACCTGCCCTCCGGTAGTCTTAGAGATGACAGAGATGGAAGCGACGTCTACATATGTGTGAGCCATAATAAAAATGTCAACGCAGACCTGGAAAGAGATCATACTCGATGATATATCCACATAAAAGCTCTTCAAAATTTATGAATTTTGGACCGAATGATTTCCTAACCCAACCATCCACTCCAGCAGCAAATATATATATATTGAGAGTCTCACCCGGTTTTCAGCAAATTCTGTAGCCATTTCAGCCAGAAGCTTATCCTCTGGTTGCAGTAACTTATGGTTGTCCTGATATCAAATATAAAAGAGAACACTTCCAATGAAGAGAATATCCTCGTATTGCATACTGATTGCATATTATTGTAATGCTTCAAAATAAGATAAGCATGAGTGGTCAAAGGGAAAATGCAGTTTACTCAATAAGAAAAATGAAAAAAAAAAAAAAAAAAAAAACTCATCTAGAAGAAAAATCCAAGAAACAGGAATTCCATTACAAAGAGGTTCTTTTTCACCAAAAATATATGGACAAGTCCATCACTAATTATATGTATCTGCATTAACTTTCACCTTTTCTACAGATCCTTCATTTTCCCTAGCAGTACAACTTCCAATGCCAATTGATGGGGGTGCTGCATGTAAAACATTACCAGGATGTAAGCTTGAGATACAAATATTGTAAGAGCAGAATTACTCTGTTAGGACATCTAATTCAATCAGCAAAAACATCACCTTGCTTCAAGAAATGAATTCAAAATAAGGATATTCCAGTTTCTGGAAACTCAAAGATGAATTCATCTCTAATGTAAAGAATGCAAAATTGTTTTTAAATACTATGGTCAAGCAATCTTCTTAGAATGTTAACTGCAAGTTCAGATGCTTTAAAAATTGTTTGTTTCTAATATGAAATTTGAATAGATCTGAATATATATATATATATTGATAACATCTATATTGTAGGGAGTAGATAAAATATATTTTTAGAATTACAATTAAGTAAACTTATTAATATATTTATATTCAGCAGAAAGTCAAAATTTTTAACTTTATTTTATTTAGATGTAACTAACAAGGTTTCAGTCTTAAAAAACAAACACATTTAAAATATTTGAATGTTTGAAATTGAATTATCTTCCGTGTAAAATCAAAAAAATCAACAAAAAATTTAATAGTTATAATACAATAGGTGTCATGCTACATATACCAAATTTTTATCTCAAATTTTCATCCAAAATTATGCGACATTTAATAAATGGGTGGTGCTATTGTGTGATAAATAATCTTAAAAATTGTGAAAATACATCATTCACTTGTTAAATATCATATTATTTAAGATAAAAATTTGAGAAATGCAGCATTTCTCTTATAGTAATTATTATGGTAAGGATAGACAAGAAGTTGCTTGAGTGGTTACAGAAGTAAGAATAAAACATTGTTGGATGTTCTCAGTTAGATAGCTTCAGGTAGTTTCCAAACCCAAAAAGGTGGTGGTGGTGACGAGGTGGAGGGTGGGGGGAGGTGGAGGGCGGAGATCAAGCCTTCCTTTTGGTCAAAAATTGCAGTGTGACACTGTTCCTTTATGATAAAACCTTTTGCAATAAGAAGTTTTAGTGTCATATTTTGAGTCTACCCTGCCCATAGTAATTGGTCACTTGAACTAAAAAGTGCATATGACACTGCTCCTTTATGATAAAAAATGGCATCCAGCTAAAGAGTAATTTGACTGTAAGTGAACTTTGCAGGGCACCTAGGTAATTAAACACCGACCTAAAATTCAAAGAACTATTTGTATTAGACATAAGCCAACATGCATAAACCATATGTGACCGTCACATACACACACCCCATTGAGCTTGCTTTATCTAAAATTTCACAGAATGTTGACATCACCTAGCATATTACAACAACTTGTATTACATACGTGAAGAAAAAGCTGAAAAGTAAAGGGAAGAAGCAGAAGGAAACTGAAAAAAAAAAATGGAAACCTGCCTGCCTGGAATACGAGTATTTTCCCCCCGACAGTTTTCATAGCTAAGAAAGCAGCCTGATAAAGAAAAAGCTTAAATACACATGTAGATAACAACAAAATGCTTTTGCATGAGTCTTATTTATAGGAATTGCCTAGGAAACAATTGCCAACTTCTCAAAGTTTATTTAAATCTACTAGTGTACCACCTCAGCACATCCACATGCACTAATATCATGGGATTATCCTACATAGAAGTATTTTCCTACAATAGAACTGAGTTTGATATGAGATAATTAATCACATGAATGCTTTTAAGTATATCCAGAAATCAAAGGCAAATTTAATGTATATACCTTAATTGCAGCACCAAAGGCTGAGTCAGCAGTATTATTACTCTGAAACATGGTTGGAATGCTCTCCATCAATTGCTCCAAATTTTGATGACACTGTTACCTCAATGACGAATATTAGCTATATTTAACAGCATTGCAAAGAAAAACTAGCTTTCCACCAATTCTCTCAAGGGATTGCTAGAAAGACACAGCAAATGTACTGCTAACCTTGGAAAGAGAAACAATGACATCATTTTGACATGGCGCATAAACATCTTGTGTGTCAGCAACAACCAGCATCAATGGCTGAATAAATTTGCAACCCAAAATATTTAAACAACACAGAACCTTATGAAGTATTTTTGAGGAAGAAATAGTCCACAAGCAGTGGGGCTTAAGCTCTCTATTGAACAACTTAAGTGGGAAAATATCGCTAATAGCAACAAAATATCGACAGCACAATTGCATTAAAATATAGATGCAGTTATCGAGTGAATTTCGAGCCAATACAACATCATTGGTTACAAACATTAAGATTCCAATTTACCTGTTGTAATGTGGGTTTGAGACTGTAAAATTGAATGGACGAATTGTATGTTGCAATACCAACCATTGTCCGAGCTCCTTCCTATAACAAGCAGCTATCAACTACTTAAACATCAATTTAAAGCAATTCTTAATAACAAGTATAAGCCTTCAACAAAAATCAAGAGGGATAAAATCAAATAATGTCAAGAGATTTTGTTTTATGGTTGAGAAGAGTTAATAAAAAAATTGAAGAAAGAAACAAATTATTTTAAAATTGAAGAAACAAATTATTTTAAAATTGTCATCAAACAGGAGATTCAATTATAAATTTAGACAAGGATTTTAAAAAATTTGAGAGTTCTGTTCGGCATGAATGCAAAGTATTATGCTAGAAATGCCACAGTTTTTTTAGACTTTAAGCTAAATATAGCATAAAGAAAAGTGAAGAAAAATCTTTGAATGTCCTTTGACAAAAAATATAAGTGGAAAAGGGACGGATCTAAAGATCTCTTGGAAGATCTAACTAGTCACTAATTATAAGAACTTTATATTCAACTGTTATAAATGAAAAATAAATATATCATTTAAATTTATAGTCAGATTTATTCAAATTTAAGATAAAAAGACAAACAACTTCTAATAATATAAAACCTGCTCATATAAGAAAATCAAAGTAGGTTAAGTAAACAAGTAACAAAATTCGACTTACATAATTAAATTGAAACTTAATTCACACAACACAAGGAAAAAATGAAACCACCTCCTAAATAAAATTTTTTATCCTGCCTCAAATTGTCATCTCTACGGTAAGGTTAGAGTGTAGCGATTTTATTTGCTTTTAAGTTTCAAAACTTAACTCATCTAACTAATTTCACTTGATACTAAAAGTACACATTTAAGTTAGACTTTCAAAAACACGAACTCATGAAATAGCTTGTGATAATATTTTGCTTCTGAGTTTAAGAATTTAAAATATCAAATCAATATCACTATGTAATAGAAATTCACAATGGAGCTCTAGTTTGACTAACATGAATTACTGAAAATAACTAGCAACTTTATTTTGTTCCTGAGTTTTAAAAGCTTATGATCTAATCAATTCACAAGGCACTAGAAATTCACAATTAAGCTCTAGTTTGAATAACATGAACTAATGAGAACAATACTTTTAGTAGCAATTCTAAACCCAATAGGTTAAACAAACACAGATCAAAAGGTTTGGTCTTCTTAAAGGTATTTTTTTGGCTATAAAAGGTCATCATATGATAAACATTTTAGTAGCAATATATTTCAAAAATTTATAACTCCACAAAGGGAAAGTTGAAATACATATTTAAAAGTCAAAATAATATTCTTTGACACATATTAAGTGCTACATTATTTAAGAATTTTCCAATTATTTGACTTTATCAAACGCATATATGCTCAACGTCACTAACATAAATGAAAATTTAATTTTAAAAGTGGAGATCTATAACCTTTTAAATTAAATTTTAGGAAAAATTTTGGGGGATCTGTCCACAATTGGGCTAAACCTTAAAGGAGGTGAATGAAAATTTACCCATTACAAATTTTATAGTTAACTTAATATGAAAGTTCACTTGAAAATATACACTTTGACACTAAAGACATGGATTATCATACATCTCAGTGTATGCAAAAGATACAAAAGAGTAGATGCTGAATAGAAAAAATAACATAAAATAAAGATCAGAAGGATAATGGGTTTACACATAGTTCAAGCTCCCTTCCCTGCTAAATTTTGTAACACTCATGAATCCTCACAAGATCTTCAGCAGAAATGATAGTGCGAAAACTCATCTTCAAAGAATATTGATCCAAGCACTCAGTTTTTGATATTTTGAAGAAATTAGTACTCTCTAAAATTTAGAGATGCGTATATGTAATTCGACGCAAAATGCACACTAAGGAAATGCTAAATATATATCTTCTTTGTTAGATAATCCACAGCCAAAAACAGCCCCACTTCTGACCAACTAAAGCAGTCTGTTTTGCTACTCTTGAGATATTCAAAATCAATTATTGATGCAAGCTCAGGAAGACAAGAAGGAGTTTACTCCAGCTAACTCCAAGTTGTAAAAGCCTGAATGGAGAACATGTGAACTTACAGGGAGATCTGATATGACTTGCTTTACTGCACTGCATGCTGCAGCAGTTGCACCGGTCAGTAGGGCATCTCCAGACACTTCAATGAGGAAGAAATACACAAGAGGCATTGGATCATGCATCTGGAAATAGATTGCAAAACAGATAAACTCATTCCAATAATGTGAAGAAGATTTCCAAAAAACTAATAACAACAGATCATGTTGATTCATCCCATTGTCCAATTCTACATGGCCAAGATCCCTTCACTGCAACAAAGATCACCAAACTGAATATGAGTGCTCATGAAAAAGAAAAACACAACCACATGAATATGGAACTACCCCATGTTGCCAATTGAATTCTCAAGTGAAATCAGTTACACTATCAAAACTTATAGTTCAGTAATAGGAAATGTTTTAAATTTACACTTTAACTCGAATTTAAATTTCCAATGCAATGAGAGACCAATTATATATTCTTTATCCCTCTTATAACTTTTAAATGGAAGAGAGATCATGATATATCAGAAGCATTGGAATTAGGCACATCTCATTTAACTGCACCAATAAAGACCAGAAGTACATCAACCATTCAATTCTAACAAACAACTATGATTTGAAAAATCCATTAGATTGATTCAGCTTCACTATTAAGACAAAGTGCCAGCAAAATTATTCAGTCTGGGAAGATCAGCCCTATTTGGAGCCAACTTCAACAGAACATTCACAGAAGAATATATCCTCAGCTTAAAGATATGCATGCCAATGAAATAACAATGAACTGACCATGAATTCCTTTGAAGCAGCAAATTCAACCGTCCCTCTACCAAGCTCAGGCCTTTCATCAGCATCCAAACGCCTACCATCAGACCCTAAATAGCAATAGTAGTCTTGAGGAGTTTCATTCTTCATACCTGCAAAGAGAAATCTTTTTTTTTTTTTTTATTTGATTCAAAATAGTGAGAAATACACCCTTCAAAATATGTAGAAGGAAGGTAGAACTCTGAGTTTCTGATAAAAGTGCCTGTGTGCTTTATTGATTAATAAATTATTTGATTCAGACAAAGCATTGTTTATTCAATTGATCAGTTTTCACAGGTGCAACTACACGTATATCTAAGAAAAGAATGACAAGAGTTGACCAGAAACATTTGGGCTAAGATATATGTAAATGCTGATACATATATCAGACAGGAACTAGATACCAAAGAGTGATATGCAGATAAATGCTATGCCAGTTAATCTAGAGGCAGCACTCATATTGCAATATAAAACCACTATTCAAAAGAAAAACAACATATTCTGGCAAAATACCAAAAGGGAGATTATGGACAAATGACTACAAATAGCTAAACTTACCACAAAAGTTACAGATGAAACTCTTTCCATGATCAATGAATTCCATGAAAGGATTCATGTACCCTTTGCAGCAACAACATCTAACAGGACCATTCGCACCAAAATCAACAACCTACAAAGCCAGGTACATTGATAGATAGTAAAAATAAATAAATAAATAAGGCATTGGAAGATGGGAACTATTTTTGTACACAAGAAGTTTGGAACAGATCACCAAATGAAAATGGAGAAACATTAAAAAATTTTAACTAGTAAAAATTATTTTAAGAAAAAAAAATTCAAGACAAGGAACTTCTAAAAAACAAGTACTTTATATCCTCAAAGTTTGGTGGTTCTATTTCCCTTGATAAAAAAGACTCAAGGTTGGCAAATCATGACATCCTCCAAGCAGAAAGTCTACAGCCCCTGCCTTTAGGCTTCTATGACCATCTGAAGCATGATCTGATATGTACCAAAATGAGAAAAGAGCAACGATTACAAGATAGGAGTTCTAGAAAATGGGCTAGATTTGGATGTTAAACTAGATGTGTTTTTATTTTCTGTATGAATAAGAAGTGCAGGTAAGGACACATGATAGCAGGAGGTCATCCGCTCTTGATTTTATCCACCTCCCCAACCACTCAAAAAAAAAAAAAAGATATAAGTGCCATACTAATTGAGAATGCTGTAGCATCTCCAAGCCTTTTGCCAATTTGCTACAGAAATTGTTCAAGGAAAATGCACTGGTTCCTCTGATTGTGTCCACGCATTCACATGTATTAGAAAATAATGAATTCACATTCAGATGTTGCAACTAAAACAGCAACAAAGTAAGGGTTTAACCCCAGGTTCATTATACCACCTAGCTCATTGATACACCACTTAGATAAACAATAAAGTAAGGAACCATTACTCAAAAGTAAGATATGCAGAAAGAGAAGGAATAGTTGGAGAACAATCAGTTACTTGTATGGGCTCCTCGGAAGGATGAGGCAGAGCTAGAGGCTGGACTATCACAGCTAAAGGCATGCTTGATAACTTCAACAGATCACCTGTGCATGGAATCTGGACAACATACTGATGTTATCAGCAACTACCATATAGTTAACAACCAACGGATCAGCAGGCCATAAATGCAAACTATTCATACAATAACATCAAAAAGTTTCACACGTGACCTGGTTTAGAGTACACCGCATGTAGCGTGGACTGCAGTTGCCTGTGTCCTTCACTATATACTCACTTGTAACCGACTTGATCAGAAAAAGAAAATCAAGTATTAAATTAGATTAACATGTGAAATTGTGAAAATATCATATCAGAACTAATAAAGAAAGGAGGTTACAAACCGGAGGAGGTTTGACCAGTTTGCCATGGCGTGTTTCATATACGATGACAGAGGAGCTTGACATTTGATGTGGACATTCTTCAGATTTATCCTTCCGCTGATTTGCACCAACTGGTAGCTGATCTACTAAATTTGATTCATATGCAGGCTTTCCAGCCATTCTAGGCAGAGGAGACATGGTGACTGGTGGAACCATCTATTGACAGTGAAGAGACTCTAATAAGGGAATTTGGAACTATCAATCAAACCACAAAATAAAAATAAAAATTAAATAAAATAAACATCAATATGTAAAACTTCCTAAAAAATTGCTCCATAGAATAAATTTCAGCATAAATCATTTCCGAAACATTAAAGATTTTTGCTCCATACTATGATGTACAACGGTTATCACATAACGTGAACAATCAAGTTAAATAAATTATCAAACCATCTATAAGCTACAAATATAATTGCTAGTACTTTCTAAAACATGCTTTCAGAAACAGTTTACGAAAATCACTCGAAAACGTTTTTCAAAGAAGCACCTATCAAATGCTTTTCCAGAAAGCACTTTTCAAGAATTTTTTTTAAACCAAAAATGCCTTCCATTAAAGCACCAAGTGCTGGAAGTGCTTTTTCATATCGACATAAGTTGCCTTTGACGGTACTTTTGAAATTGTCAAAGTACTTTGAAATGATAAACACAAATTTCGTGTCTAATCAGCAGAGATGAGCCTCAGATAGACAAAAGCAATTTTTCGCACAAAAATGCACTTCGAAGTGTCTTTTGAGTAAACATCTTGTACGTGCCTTTCTAAATCAATATTTTCTATAAAGCACTTGATACGCATGTCACGAAAAATTGCTTTCGCAAAAGCACTTTTTGTCACTGTCTACAAAACCAGTCCAATCAGAACATACAGTGAGTGGTAATGAACTAATGATGCATGTAAGCTTCGAGAACAAACTAACTTGCTGCTGAAAGCAAACCGGAGGATAACCAACCGAACTTGGCGGATACTCGTTCAGACCCCACGGCGATGCACTAGGCTGTGGATTATCAAGAACGTTCGGAGGCAAAACCGGCCGAGAAAACAGCGGAGTTGTCCGTGGAGTCTGAGACGAGATATGGAGCCAAGACTCAATGTCTTCGACAGCATTCTCATTGTTATCAGTTGTTTTGCCTGAACGATAAAATTTCGATAAAGCTTTCGTTATAAATGACGGCGCCGGTGCCATTGATAAAGCTTTGGCTAGTTTTTTACAGAGTTGAATCAGAAGAAGAAGATACCGTTCTGTTTTCTTGGGTGCGAGATAGAGAGACGGTAGACTAAGGATTCTTGGAAACCTTGAAACGAGGAAGGAAAATGAATACTGAGAGACTGTAGTCTACGTTTTTGAGTTTTTATTGTTTGGACCTGGATGCTGAAATATTTATAGCTTTGATTGTGTTACGGTCCCCGAAATGCCACGTTAAAGATTCTTACCATATGACAGGTTTCGTGATTCTATTATTATTAATTATTATATTTCATCTTTGATGGTATTACTGTCACCCACATGTGAGATTAAAGATTTTAGCAATACGTAACAAATTTCATTATTCTATTTCTGTTTGTAACAAACTACAAGGCGTATCTTTTGGAGCTTAGGAGTGAGGATGGCGACTGTCATGAGCAACTCACGTGGTTAAATGGTAATTAAACTAATTCTATTTCTATCAAATGTTCTCTTTCATTTTAATAGAATTTAGCCTATTTAGGTGTTGAGTTGATCAAAATTATTTTAATAAATTAAATATATTTTAAAATGGTCTATAAAATATTTTTTAAACTATTTTTTAGAAACACAATCTCATCCACTTATGATATATAGTCAGTATTCAATGAAAAACATATACGTAGAAAATAATATATTTCATATTTATCTTGATATTTAGTTAATATATTTACATCCTTTAAAATTTTTACATTAATCTATTATTTCATTTGAGGGACAAAAATAATTTCTAATTGTCGTTTTATCTGTTCTTAATTTTCTTAAGATTTTAATAAATCAGAATATTATTAGATTTAGTTCAATATTTAAATTTATTATTTATATTTTTACACCCATTATTGTCCTTTTGTGTCTAAAATGTGAAGTTTAGCCCAAATACACTTGGACAATTGGATTGATGCCATGCTAATCCGTTAAATTCTTGTTTTCTTTTTTATAATCCGGCCCATGATTCGGCCCAATCCTTTTCCCCTTAAAACATCTTAGTGCATTATTCTTGTTTATGTATTCTCCCTCTTCTTCCTATCCTTGAAAACTGTATAAAAAACACATATAAAATATTCTTTCAGAAAACTTGTATTTTAGCTGACCAGCCTTCACATTCACAATTATTAATAACAATAATATAATATTATGCAACTTGCTATCAATGTAAAGTAAATCCAGCATCTTTTCTCGGTATAAAATCGATCCATGCTAAGGGTTTATCAAAGTAGGATTGGAGCAGCAGCTGTTGCTTAATGCATCAATGGTGGCCGATAGCAACCTCTATGCTCTTCCTAAATAAATGAAACGAAAGTTGGTGCTTCTTCTCCTTGATCCATGGTGTTGCAAATTCTCACTTTCGATATATTTAGTTTTTTTTAACAAGAAATTTCTCAATTTGATTTATTATCTCCATTTATCTATTTCTATGCAAGAGATGGTTTTGTTATTTCAGTCTCTCCGAAGAAGATGACAACAGAAGTCTAATGCTTGCATTCCATATCCATTTAATTTGCATGACTTTTGCAAGTTTGGCTCTTCTGTTACAATTTTTTTCTTTTAGCAATTAGAAATTAATTTTAACAAGTTTCATTGCAAATTAACAAAGGCAATCATCAAGAATATGTTTGATATCGTTGCCTTGTAAATGTAATTAATTTTAAATTTATATTAATTGAAATTAGCACCAAATTGAAGAATTAGGTTTACACTCACTATCTTTTGATACTCGATTAAAAAAATAAAGAATTATGACCCAAAAATAGAGCTTTGTTTTGCAGTGATTTTAATAATTTAAATATAATTTTGAATGTTTGATAAAATAATTTTTAAACTATTTTTAAGAAACACACTGTCATTCACCTATGATATAAAGTTAGTATTCAGTGAACAACATCTACATAGAAAATTATATATTTCATATTTGTCATGATGTTTAATATATTTACTTACATACTTTAAGTAAATAGAATTTCCAGATTAATCTATTATTTTATTTAAGTAAATAAATTCTAATTGTCATGTTTCTCTTTTCATAATTATCTTAAGACTTTAATTAATTAGCATTATTAAAGTATTAACAGATTTAATTTCATATAATAATTATTATTATTATTTAAATTATATAAAATTAACTATCTATATTTATATGCCCATTATTGTCCTTTACCATTATCCTTTTCTGTCTAAAATGTGAAGTTTAAGCGGAACACACTTGGAGAATTGGATTCATGCGATGCTAATCCAGCCCATTTTTCAATCAATCCCTTTTCCACTTAAGTTGTTTGGCGCAATTAGAGATTAATTTTAACTTATTTATTGCAAATTAACAAAGTAATTAAGAGCATATTTAGTATTATTAATTTTTAATTAACTTTATAATATAGTTAATTAACTTTTAATTTTATTTATCTTAACAATTAAATGGATAAAATGGCACAACTCAACTCATATTACATTTTAAAAAAATCAATTTAATCAAACATATAAGGACTTAAATTCATTAAATTAGTTATACTTAGAGACTCTTTGGGACAACTTTTTAAAATGCTTAAAAGCAAGTTTTTTTTTCTTAAAAAAAATTTTAAATTAAGATAAGATTTTGTTTTCAAATTATTTGGTATGATAGATAAAATAATCTCTTTTTTATTAAAATTATCATAAAGGGTATTTGATTTAATTAGACCAAAATATTTGAAAGAAGAAGTTAAAAAAGATATTTTGAAATAAAATAAATAGTACCTGTGCATTTAATGAAAAGGGAAGAGATTTCTCAATTTTTTAAAAAATTCTTTTTATACTTTAAATACAAAAGTTTTTTATTTTTATTTGTTTAACATAGTTTTTAATAAAAAAAATTGAAAAGCACTAAAAAACTGGACCAAACAAACACTTAGTTATAAATACCAACTAATTAAAACTATTTCATGTATTGTCCCCTCTCGAGTGCTAATGAATCTCTTTTAATAAGTGGATTTCATACAATTTTGTGGAAACCTAGCATCTGTCAAAATATATTAATAATAAAGTATTCACAAACTACACATATTTGTTAAATATCTTTTATTTTATGTTAATATATGGTACTTTTACCATGGTCTATTTAATAATCACTTCTCAATCTTATATCAAACTCCAAAATTATGTAAAGAGTGATTAATTTAACACCAATATGAAGTATAGATAGAAATACACAACATATTAATAATAACTTGTTGGGGTGGAGGTAAAACCGCTTTCTACTCTAAATCTGAGCCTACAATTATCTCATGGAAATATGAAAAAATCACCGGAGGATCGTTGCTAATTCTACGAAAACTTTAAATTTTAACAAATTAAAACATATACATGTATGTATGTAAACAGAAGTGTGTCCTCATACCTCTTCCTTTACTATCCGAAATACCGATCCATCTTCTATCACCTCCATGCATATCCACACAGCAACCTTTTTGTTGATAGTTTTGGATCCAAGATTAGAGACTAACTTGAGGATAAAATCCTCTTAATCAAAGTTTCTTTGAGCTCTATCCATAGTTTTTTTTCTCTCTAAAAAATATAACCATCTTCAAACTTGAATTTGATGAAGTAAGCTATAAACACATGTAACCTCTTCAATATATACCATCCAAGTATATAGGAAGCATGGAGAAACAATTTTCTTCTTGGAAATTTAAAGAAAACAAACTTTCCTTCTATTTCCATGGTGGCCGAACCTTTTCCTTCGCTAGAGGAAAAAGAAGCTCTCTCTCTCCTTCTTTTTTTCCTCTTTTATAAAAGTTGATAATTATTTTCTCATAGTCAATCAAAATTAGCATATTTGAACCAATCATATGACACCAAATAGAGGGCTTTTAAAATTAAATGAAAAAGTCAACATTATCTTTAACAGTTAAAGCATTTCATGACCTTTGACTTTTCCATCACTTATGGCACAATTATCAAATTGCCATTAGTTAATTATATATTTTCTTAACCATTAAGTAAATAAATAATCAATTCGAATTAATTAATAATTAATTAATTTGATTTAATGATTTCATAAATCAATGATAACATTTACCACTTAGCCCTTAAATAATTATCAAAATGACAACCAAGTATATTAACTTATCATAAGTTATAAATATACTTATTTTATCATTTATTCTTTAACTCTTTAAAGAATTATAAATAATATATATCTTTATATATATTATTTGGCCTTTATATTATTCCGGAAGGTGCTAGCCTTCATTCTGAATAATTTATCTTTTGAAAACAGCTTCTAAATGCATTAAGATATTGGTGTGACCATAAAGGTTCATAGTGAATTAACTATAAGTTAATTCTGAACATTTCATAACTCAACGACTATGGTTGGCATCTAACAATACGTCATAATCCCTAATTTATAATGAAGTAATTCTTCATCAAACATTGCTATGATTGTATGTAACATGTGGATAACATCCTTCTGTTGTCGTATCCTGATCAAGTTAGAGTTCATGGTATGTCAATACCCTAAAGTTGAGCTTTTGCGAATCGTCGATCAATATATCCTGAACACGCCACCATGAACTCCTTCTTGTGACTATTATTTATCTCTGACCAGAGACTTTATTTCAGACATCTATCGACATTCGTTGAGGAACTCGAACTAGGATAGAGTCAGTGGGTACTCACAATCTTTCTGTACAATCCAATAGATCCCATCTTAATTGTCAAATTATACCCAAACCGGCTTCTTGTACAAGGCGTGATTAGCCCTGTATTTATACAGCATATGAAATATACCTATCCATACAGAGTTTGATTCTAGATATCTCAGGTCAAAAGACTACATCTCACATTAGTACCATCTAACGATAAATTATTGACTATATGTATACCATATGATTTATCATTGATTGACCACGTTCGATAAATAGTTCACAAACTATAAATCATACTAATGCCCTTATGAAAATACTCATATTGTTAGCCAACGTATATCAGTCCATGATATCTTTAGACGGCATTAGTTATACCTACTATGTGTATTGATGTCCAGTCAAAATCACTTACATAGGAAACGAGTTTGATAATTCTAGTTCACAATTAACAATTATCTGGACTATTCACACACATACTTTATTATCTAGAATGATTTAATAAATAAAGCAACCTACATATGTGAATAAAGAACTATTTCTTTTATATTATTAACAAATAATAATCCCATGAACCGATGACACAAATGATTTTTAGGGCATATACTAACAAAACTAACATTAACTAATTGAAAATATATTAAACTTAGTAAATATAGTTTAACTAAATTAAGTTCCGAGATTAACACAATTATAATATATTTAAATCAAATAATAACATCATTCTTGAATAATACATAAAAAAATAAGTTTAATATATAGAAAAAAAACACTTAATAAATCAATCGATTGCACTTCTTATCTTTGATGATTCATAGAATCTCCCTTTCAAAAGTCTTATTTCTCTCCCTAACTTCTTGGTTTCCTTTTTTGGTGTATGTGTGTCTCAACTTTGGCAACTATACTATCCCTTGAAAAAGAACCCTAAGAATTGATTATATAGTGTGAGTTTGAGTTAAATCAGATTTAAAACTTTAAAAGCAAAAGAAACCCCAAATAGCCTTTATCGAGCTATGTAGCTTCAAATTATTATATTCATTTTGTATTGCATACACCATTATCATGGCACCAAAAATAGGCATCATAGTGCCCATAAATATGTTCTGACTTTTTTTTGCTTTACTCCCTTATTTAGCCTACGCAATAGTCACTCCAAATATATTATCGTTTTTTATAGACTTTTAATTTGTAGACTCTAAAATTCTTCAAAAGCTATACATTAAAAGCTTTTCATCCATATATAACTCCTCGTCTTGTTTGTTTTCAGATGGTACATTTTATCCATTCTTTTTAACTAATCTGTGTTGACATTCTAGGTACCACGTTGCTTATAGCTTGACCTTCGACGATTTTTTTCAATTTGAGCTCCCTTTCTTCCCCTTATCACACTCGCTATTGCTTCATATTCAAATTTAACCTTTAATATACAAAAAAATGACTATATTCTATCCCCAAGTGCTGA
The DNA here is from genome assembly GCA_035590515.1 of Trichilia minutiflora. Lineage (NCBI taxonomy): Eukaryota > Viridiplantae > Streptophyta > Magnoliopsida > Sapindales > Meliaceae > Trichilia > Trichilia minutiflora. The sequence continues at coordinate 1,763,413 of JAVXUL010000013.1, read as the reverse complement.
CATTTTCTAAGCTGCCAAATAAATGAAAACTAATAAAAACACCCATATCTTTTGCGAAGACTTCAACAAAATATCAAGTTTGAAGTATCTTCTTATACATCTACAAATCCTCATCAGCTATCTTTATTTTGGCTTTTATTAGTTTGATAATTTTTTGTGGATTCTATAAGGAAATTCTATTACTATATTCTATAAAACCATTAATGTATGTAAATTATCTAAATAATTCATTTAAGAGTTAAATGAAATTATCTAAACTATTATCTACAAATGTAGCATTAATTGAACAATAATAATAATATTACAAAGTAGGTATACAAAATACCGACAATGAATATTATAAGATAATATTAATATATGATAATAAAAGTTATATCATAAAAGTATTAATATGATTAATAGTTTTTTTTTTTTGTATATATATATAAATGATAATTAAGATAAAAGCTATTGATTCAATAAATGATAATTAAGATATCATTTTTTTTTTTATATATATATATAAATGATAATTAAGATAAAATCTATTGATTCAATAAATTGAATAATGAGTTAGCATTAACTTTATCTAAATCGAGTTTTTAAACGAATTTCGATAAATATATGAACTCTAAATCTATTAATACATTACTTGAATACATATTATATATTTGAAAGAGTTTGACTTTCTTACTTCTTTCATCGTATGCTCCTCTTCCACTAAGCTTCAGTTTTTTTGGTCTATTAAGACAAAATGTAAAATTGGTGCCAACAATATAAGTTTTTGACCATTAAAGTTGTTTAAGCAGTTAAAAGAAGTTAACCGCCTATAATGAGTTGCAAACACCACATTCTCTCTCTCACACTCCCATTTTCTGTTCTATTTATTCTCTGGACTTCTCGTTGCTTTCTTTCTTAAGTTTTTAATTCACTTTTTCTTGCTCTGAATCTCAATCTCACCTTCGTTACTCTTTCACTTCTCTCCCTCGCTCTCTCTCTTTCTCCTTCTCTTAGTACTTTATTTCTTCCTTTCTCTCTTGCAACACTTTAGAAAAGGCAAAACCAAAAATTCATGAATGAAAATAAAGTTAAAAAGGACTATCGAATAAAAATGTATTAATTGTCAAGGTTCAGTCTTTCTAAAGAAAAAAGGAATAGTGAAGCATTGTCAAAACATCCATGGCACAGGCCGACAGGCGTAAGTCTCTTTCTGTTCCATATTGTTCAATATTATAGTTGAGTAGACTTTGAAAGCAATCTATGGGCTGAAGCAGTCTCCCAAAGCCTGGTTGAAAACTGAGGCCCAAGCGTATACAGAAAAAGAAGGGAAGTGAGGATAAGAATATCTGGAAATACGTGAATCCTTATCCATTATGGTAAAATCCCAGCTCACAAGAAAGAAAATATTACCACATTAAGGGGGAAAAAATGGGAAATTGATTGTTTTCTTCTGCAACTTCAGCTTATAAATACTTTAAAGAATCTTTGAGTATATTATTAACTATTACTTGAAAATAAAGAATTTTTCTCCATTATTCAAGAAGGAAATTGAACAAATTTGAAATCATAATTTAATTAAAACTTTCATAATTAAATTTAAAATTGATCTTAAATCAATAATAATTATTTAATTGATTCTCTATTTGATACTCATAATTAAAATTAAGTCTATAATAAATATTATATTTTTTAATTACTTATTTATCCTAAGTCATTAAATACTCTAATAATTATCTTAATATTTTTATGTTTATAAATTAAACTTGTCAATAAATAATTTATTAAATGAATTGGAACTACAAATTTAAATAATTAAATAGAACAAACAACTTGAAAAAAATATCATTTTCATAAATTTTATTTTATAAGAATGTATTATTGCTATCAATGAAATTATTGTTTTAAGTTATTAAAGTTTTGATCATAACACTCTTTAATAGCTCAAAAAATATAATACATGAATGCAAATTTATTATTTATTCAAAATTAAGATATCTGAAGGTTATTAATGTTTATGTAAATTAAAATCAATGATATTTACTTTATTACATTTTAATTCATAATAATCCAATTTAATATATAATATATACACTAATTTTTCTACTCGAAATTTCTATTTAAATGATCAAGATAAATTATTCACTTTAAAAGTAAAAAAAAGTTAAAGATCTTATATTATAAAATGTTTAATTCATAAATAAATCACATATTTTATAAATAAGGATTGAATAATATATGTAAAACAAAAATTTATTAAATAAAAAATAATATTACCACATACTATATACCATATTAATCTAAATACATACCATTCTTGTTTAATAAAAGGTCCAACATTTTATTATAATAACATCCAAGTTATTTATAGTAAAAAAGATCCAAAGGACTTATTTATGTAATTAAAGTGCTGGATTTTTGAAGGATAACAAATCTAATAATCACTTTCCAATTCGCTTGAGTAAGATGAACATACTAAGATTATCCTGTGCTAGCTCCTTAATTTTGGATAAATTTTCTTCAATTTTTGTAGTGAGATAGCTGAATATTTGTTCTGTCAATTCATCCCCAAAATGACTCCTGAAGACTTCATAGTTTCCAGCTCTTAAACCGGCGGCCAACATTGTGGGAGTGAATGGGATTTCGCTCTTAGGTTGAACCAATTTCTCCATTTTTTCAATACTGAAATTTCCATTGGTTTTGATAATTGCCTTCAAATCTGCAGGAGGTGCATTGTATATGGGCAAGTTGAAGGAGTCCACTTTTTCCTGACTAAGGACTCCCTGCATGAGGAAATAGAATTGGTCAGACAATTAATCCAAATGTTGGTGCTTGTAAAATAGCTTTTGACATCAAAATAAAAGGAACTAACATAAGTTTCTATCATGTCTAAATTTAAAAAACTTAGCTACGTTCTCGCTTAAGAAATTTTTCGTATATTGTAGTATTAAAATAAAATAGTATTCAGAAGTTCGAGATTTACTAATAAGAGCGAGCCTATATATAACATTTGTGTATAACCCCCACTATTTTAAGATTGACCTTTTATGCAAAGCCTTTTTTTTTTCAATTATATGCTTATGAATATATGAGAGTAAGTACATAAATAGGTAGGCTATTCATTCTTACCATTTTGGCCATGTCATTGAGGCAAGATCCCAAAAACTCATAAAACTCAGCAAAATGAGTATCATAGATAGGGATTCCATCTGGTACAACAGGTCCTAAAATGAACATCAAACCTCCAGGCACAAGTTCTTCGGCTCTAGCATTTAAGAAGGA
>JAVXUL010000013.1:1743985-1760055 GCA_035590515.1 Trichilia minutiflora | reverse complement strand
CATGAGTTGTGAACTCATCACCATTCCACTGTTGATGGAGATCAAAGCCCAAGAGTTGGGGTGGGATGGGCCAACAACTACTCTGTATCACTAATTCACATACACTTACTACTTTAAAGTTCAATCACATAAAACGGTTTAAAGACAAAATCTCACCATATATGTATATACCTACAAAACATCTAGCATTATTGTACAAAATTTATAGTTGGCCTCAGTGGCCTCGATCATTCATACATATATCAAACAATGATCCGTGGATCTCACAACTCATGCCACAAAATATCTCAAGCCATTCGTTATTACTACATCAATCCACACATCATTTCGTGATATGCAATTGCCACGTCTCCCTATATTTTATGTAATTGTATACATCTCCATAGAAAGTTTCATAATTCATTCACCCCAACACGCATTGCATTGTTCATGGAAACATTCCTAATCATTGAATTCATAATATGTCGACATTTACCATCACTTAGATATTTCATCGAACACTTCGCGTGTCAAGTACTCTTAATCAATTTTTTCTATATTTTAAGCCTAATCAACCCCATAATACAAACACTCAATATCACAACATTGTTAGCAATTCGATATTACCAATCATAAAACAAATTTCAAGCTAAACAACCAAAATAATCAACTCATAACATAATCAATATCATTCTTTTAAATCCATGAAAAACATAGTTTTTATAGTGAGAACTACTCACCAAGAATTTATTCGGCCTTTACAAGATAAAACATCCAATTTTGGAGGTTGAAATACGAAAAAAAAATCAGTATTTCATGATAGCTACAGTGAACTCTGGGTACTGCTCTGGCAACTTTTGTAGCATTCTGTAACCAGAATCTGGTTCCCATTGTTGACACGAGTCTAATGGCACAAGCAGTGCATCAATCCGACGTGTGTGCGCGAAGTTATGGTCAAAAATATTCTCTCTCTACTTTCTCTATCCTCTCCTCTTTCTTCTCTCCTCTCCTCTTTCTCCTCTTCTACCCTGCACAAAAATGAAAATGAAAATTGAAGGCATGTGTATATAGACCTCAAGGGCAAATTTATCATTTTGAGATAAAATTACTCTTCGGGGGCAAAACGATCATTTCTTATCCTATTTCGTATTCCGACCTCTATTTCGCTATTTATCTCCATAGCGGGCTTTATTTTTCACTCCAAAATTCATCACCAAAATGTTTAGCCTCTTCTTCGAAAATCTTTTGCATCATCAATTTCTGTTTTCGCTCGTTTTCGACCGTTTTTTATCCGATTTTTCACAAAAAAACATTATAACTCTGTCATTCTTTATCCAAATTAAGTATCGTTTACGACGTTGAACTCTACACATTATTACCATCCTATCAATCTTAAAACATCTAGAAAACAAATTGCCTATAGGGGTGCTGCTTTGGAAATCGAGCCACGATTTATCCATTTAGTCGAAAAATATCATAACTCTCTCAATACTTATCCAATTCGAGCGTTGTCTGTGGCATGATCATCTAGATGTTACAAGCTTTTATTCGATATCAACCAATACAAATTTTGATACTGCTACAGTAACTATATCCAAATTATCAAAATACCCTTAGCTCATTTCTATTTACTAAATTACCCCTGAATCGAGATACGAAATATTACACTATTAGATTAAATTGATAATTTTAATAAATTAATTATTTAAGAAGAATACTGAAAAGGAATCAGGCCTAAGACCAAAGCATAGAATTAAGCCCAAACTGGGATATTGATCGATAGTTGCTTGACCTAGATCCTAAGATTAGGCATCACACGTGCTAAATTCAAGAATTCTCATTGGGGGAAAATCTACCATCTTGACCTTGACTCCGAACGAGGTTTATTATTAAAGTCCGATCTAAGAATCATTCTTTTCGACTTAGAGTTACATCAAGTTGAAGGCCATTATAGGCTGGCCTTAAGTCCTACTTCTCAGCTACTATAAGATTGGAGTAACAGTGGAAAGTTGTGAGAAGCTCAAGTACAAGATTGCCCCTAAGATAGAAAAGGAATCTTTAGTGATAAATGACTACTCCCTAAAGGATAAACAACAAATCTATAAATGTGTGCTCTCTACATTTATTCCCCAATAGCCAACGTGGACACTCTTCAAGAAACAAACTGCGAATCTCCACATGCATGGTTGTTGGTCTCTATTTGACACCCTTGCATAGTTATTCACCAAAACAAGCAGCAACCTTACACATGTGTACCTTCTAACCCATTGCCTAACAATCCCACATAGCCACCCTTTTAGAGACAACCAGTAATCCTATACGGTAATAGAATATCTATAAAAAGACTAAATTTTGAGGTAAATGGATTTGATTCCTTTACAATCTTGAGTCTACATTCTATCATTATGTTATCTTGTTCTCTATATCCATAAATAAAAAACTCATAAAATCTTCTCTTTATTTGAAATTATATATAAGTATATAGTTTACAAAAGTTTATGAATGAAATTCTCACATGGAATTATATTGGTTAATAATATTGTTGGAAATGTTCAACTGTGATGTAATGCGAATATTTCTTTATGTTTTAATAGCTATGTTATTTTTACCTATGTACTTAAGCTTCTATATTGGACAAGGGCTATGGATAATGATCTAGAGATTTTTATATATTGTAATTCTTACATGTATATTATTACAATAATTATGATGTTATAAATAACTGAATGACCTATATGTTTATGCTTTTAGAGATGGTTTGTGATTTGGAATGCTAGATGGCTTCGTGATTATTTGTACATGCTATGTTATATATGTTTATAAATGGTACAAATTAGTTAATGAGAACTTTAGAAATATGCTAGGATATGAATTCTCCATGTATAAGGTATATAAATAAGTTGTAATGGTATCGATGGGAGGCATGAAGGTTAATTAGCAAGCAAATGACTATGCTTAGGTCATTGGGTGTTTGGAGTTGTGTATAATAAGACTAGAAGACTCTTATATACTAAAGTTTAATTTGTATAATAATGTGCCAGTGCATCATATGCCTTCAAAAAAAAAAGATGTTATAGTGTTGATCTATGGATCTATATTTGTCCCTTTGCCCGGTTAATTGCATAACTCTAGGTATTGACTATCCCTCTATCCGGTCAAGTGCGTAGCCTTAAATATGGAACAAAAACTTGACATATGTATTACATATTCATATGTATATGTACATGATACACAAACATAATTATAATGATGGTGTATAAAAAATTTTCCCTTGGAACCATTATGATGATACATATGTAACAAATGTTTATAGTATATATATTTATATGATGATAGATACGAGTAACATGTGTGTGTAATTAATTGGTTAATTACGTTAAATCTTTTATATAATAATATTTTTGTTTATGTTTTATCCACTCACTATGTCTTCTCAAAGACTTACTCCCATCACATCACAATTTTATAGGTACCTTAGTAGATGTACAGAAAGTAGACAAGTGGAGCAGAACACCAGAGAGCAGTTATTAGGGTTGGGCAATGTAGGCTTATGATGTATATTGAAATGTGAATGTGTCATATAAGCATATTGAATTTTGTAAATGTATAATTGAGATATTGGGTCCGTATTCATGTGCATTCATGTTGTCTATGTCCTTCCATTAGTATTGAGCTAAGGTCTAGATGCATATGTAAAATCTGTATTTAACATATTATAAATGTTATTTGATCATTGGTCAGTCAATAAGAGGCTTAGGAGACGGAGCTAGTCTTATCTCCTACCGGTCATATTACGGAGTGTGACAATGGCAAGAGTAAACTAACGTAGGTGTGAGTACTCAAAATGCCACCGAGCAAAATTGCTATACATAATCAATGACTGTCACACCCCAATAAGCTTGGAATGCGACCAACAGGGAAACAGTTAAGTCCTGACCCCCTAAGTCTCATACATCATGCACCTTGTACACATAATCATTATGAACTGTTTATACATAATCATATAACATAGGATAGCACTATAGCACCTACCGTCTTTATGCCAAACTAGCCACCGCACCCATTAACTACTTAGGAAATAATCAATTAATTTTTGAAAATAAAAAAGTTAAAATAAATCATAGTAATATTTATAGTCTAAAATATACAAGTATAATACATGACAAAAACTTAACACAAGCACGCATATTTATAGTCCAAACCTTCATTGATAACCAAATCATCAGAGGAGATGAAATTTCAAGGTCTCTTCTGAAAGCAATTGAAGGATCAGACATGTCAGTTGTCATATTCTCAGAAGGATATGCATCTTCCGGATGGTGTCTGGATGAACTTGTAAAGATCCTGGAATGCAAGAACAAATATGGGCAGATAGTAATACCGGTTTTCTATCGTGTTGATCCTTCACATGTGAGAATGCAAAGTGGGATTTTCGGGAATTCATTTTTGAAGCTTGAGGAACGTTTTCAGGACAAGTTGGACAAGCTGGAAAGCTGGAGAACTGCGTTGAGGGAAACATCCAATTTATGTGGCTTTCATGTTCAAGCCAACAGGTAATAGTAATTTTCTACTCAAATTCTTATATTTATAACAAAATATATATGATAGGATAATTAAATTAATTCTCTATTAAGATTAGGTAGCAATCCTTGCATATTGTGTTCTTTTATTTTATTAATTCCCAATCTCTTTATTATTTATTCAAACTTACTTTTATTTTTCTATTTCCCAGAAACGAATCCGAACTTATTAAGGAAATTGTCAATAACGTTTGGGAGAGGCTAAATAATAAGTTTGATAGTGATGACAAAGACCATCTGATTGGAGGAGAATCAGTTATTGAGAAAATTGAGTCAGTATTAAGTAGTGTTTACTCTATCGGCCTTTTGGGTATCGGTGGTATTGGCAAAACAACAATTGCCAAGGCTCTTTTTAATAAAATATTTAGGTGTTTTGAAGGTTCTTGCTTCATTGAAAATGTTAGAGAAGAAGAAGATAAAAATAAAGGACTGGATCGCTTGTCGCGACACCTTTTCTCTAAGTTATTAGACGATAAAAAAGTGAATATTGACATTTCTAAAAGTGACTACAACGTCAAAAGGCTTAGACGAAAGAAAGTTCTAGTTGTTTTTGATGATGTGACTCATTTCAAACAAATAAAATCTTTAATTGGAAGTATTCATTCCTTTGGTGAAGGGAGTCGAATCATAATCACATCAAGGGATAGACATGTGCTTGACAATTGTAAAGTGGATAAAATACACGAGGTTGAGGAGTTATCACCCAGTGACGCCCTCAAGCTTTTCAGTCAACATGGCTTTGGAAAAATTCGTCCCCAATTAGGTTTTGAGGAATTGTCAAACAAGATTATAGAGTACGCACATGCAGTTCCCTTAGCTCTTGAAATTTTGGGTTGTTTTTTGTTTAAAAGAGAAAAAGAAGAGTGGGAAAGTGCAATAGAGAAACTAAAAGGAATTCCAAATGAAGATATTCAAAAGGTCCTACGAATAAGTTACGATGGCTTGAACGATATTCAAAAGAATATTTGTTTAGACATTGCTTGTTTCTTTAAAGGGGAGGATAAAGATTCTACAATGAAATTCCTCGATGCATGTGGCTTCTACCCACAAATAGGAATACGTGTTCTTGTTGATAAGTGTTTGATAACTATATCATGCAATAGGATAACTATGCATGATTTACTGCAAGACATGGGCAGAGAAATTGTTCGGCAAGAATCTATTGATGATCCTGGGAGACGTAGTCGGCTATGGCATTATGAGGATATCTATAAAGTCTTAACTTATGATAGGGTAAACATCTTTTTTTTCTTTTCTTTTTATATATAAAGTGATCAATTGTGAGTTTGATCACTTTAGATTGTTGACTTAAATTTTATATGGGAAAAAAAACTCATACTCTCTGTTGTTTTTCTTTTAAAATATTGATGATTCTGACTTCTGGCATTGAATTTATTGTAAGGGAACTGATACAATTCAGGGCATTTCTTTAAATATGTCCAAAATCGGAAAGATGCACTTAAATCTCAGTACTTTCACGAAGATGCGTAAGTTGAGGTTCTTAAATTTTTACGGGGAGAACAAATTTAAGTTGTCACATTTTCGAGGTCCAGTATTTACTGAGGTGAAGTATTTTCATTGGCATGGATATCCATCGAAATTATTGCCTTCAAGTATTCTCCAAAAAAATCTTGTTTCACTTTGGTTACCTCACAGCAATATTCAACAACTTTGGGAACCATCTAATAAACATTTTGCTATCCTGGATCCACGTCACTGCAAATGTTTGAAGAGACTTCCACCTATCATTCATTTGGAATCTCTAGAAGAACTTATTCTTTCAGGCTGCTCAAATTTAAAGAGGCTTTCGGAGATCTCAGCTTGTAACTTGAAAAGATTACTTTTAGATGGAACTGCAATCAGAGAACTGCCTCTGTCCAAGTATCTATCAGGACTAGTTACACTGAATCTTCAATGTTGTTCAAGGCTTAAGCAACTTCCAAGAAGCATATGTAAGTTGAAATCTCTTGAATATATTTACTTTTATTATTGCTCAAATCCTCAGAGATTGCCTGATGAACTTGAAAATTTAGAACGTTCATTAATAAAGTGCAACTGAACACACACACACACACAAAAAAGAAAGACTAATTTGATCTATAATAACATTACTTTGCACCAAGTTTGCAATTAATATAGTGCAACTGAATACACATAGAGACACACGCTATACATGTTTGCCGTATGCACACACGTCACATGCCCATGCACGCATGCACACGCTGACACCCATGCGCATAGGAGTATATATATCGGTGAGATATACTTTGTTTCTTTTCTACTTGTTTCAGCTTTATACTTATTTTAAAGGATAATGATTGTTACCTTCTCTAATTTTTCTGATTCATTATTTTTTATTTCAAGGAATTCTCTACTCTTTTTATCAAAGTTAATAATTATTTTATAAATCAAAATATTTTCGTGTCATTTTAATTTAAAAAATGATATTGGAAAATATTTTAAGCTTAGTCAAATATAATTTTTTGGTTGCATCCCTAAACCATTGTAAGTTTCAATAACCTTTTTTTTGTTTTTTCAAGAAGTCTGTTTGCACAACCTTCGAAATTATATTTTGAGAACTAACTAATTGCGAATTTTCATTATCTTTAGATGGCTTGCACAATCTAAGGGGTTTGAACATGAGTGATTGTGGCATCACAGAAATACCTGAAAGTCTTGGCCAATTATTCTGTCTGGAAACATTGTTTCTTGAGAATAACAATTTTGAGAGGATACCGGAAAGCATCATAAACCTTTCAAAGCTGAAAGTTCTAGGGATAAGCAAATGCAAGAGGCTTCGATACTTACCAAAGCTTCCGTGCAGTCTAAATGAAATGGTTGCAAATGACTGCACATCACTGGAAGCATTATCAGGTTTATCAATTTTATTCATAGCTTGGAGGTCATTCTTTTACTATCAGATCATTGAGTTGAAAAATTGTTATAAACTAGATGGGAATGAACTCAAAGTAATTGTTGAAGATTCTTTACAGAGAATTCAATTTATAGCAACTACACGTCGGAAGCCAAATCAGGTTTGTCTATAATTCTTTCTGTTGATTAAAATTTACATTATGATTTAAATTGAATAACTCCAATATTTTACCCAACTTCTTATATTCTTTTTAGATCATTAGATTAATCTACTCTGAATGGTTGAGACTACATTTCAGATGTGCATTTTATGGTGCTTTGATTATATTTTAGTTATACATATCAGATTTAGTCTCAACCGTATAATATCTGATATTGACATAAAGCTAGCCATTGACCTTTACTAATAGTTTAGTTGAAAATATTGATTGTGTTATACAGGTATATAATCGCGAACGGCATTTTGGTATTATTTGTTACCCTGGAAGTGAAATTCCAGGATGGTTTCAGTTTCAAAGTATGGGATCTTCCATAATATTACCACAAGGCTGGTTCAATAACAAATACATAGGCTTTGCCTTTAGTGTTCAAATAGCATTTGAAGATCATCGTTCCAGTGGGAAGTTTTTTCATTTATTGTGTAAATGGAAAGCCAATTTCGAAGATTGTCAATGGAGGCATCATGACCTTATTTCTCCAAAGGTAATAAGATATGTCGATTCAGGTCATGTATATTTGATCTACCATTTTCCACTTTTTAAACTTGGACAACTGGACAAGAACATCTTTACAATAACGAGCTCTTAATCCAGTTCTCTGTGATGGACTATACGAGTATTGTAGATTATTACTTTGGAAAAGAAAACGATATCGAGTGTTACGAGGTGGTGAAAAAATGTGGGATTCATTTTATTTACGACCAAGATTTTGGAGAATCAAAGAAGCTTCAGCATTGAGGAAGAAGAGGAAACAAATCGCCAAAGATTGAAGCAATCAACAAGTTAATTTTGAGCCAAAAACAAAAGAATATATGCACTCTTAAGTCCTTAATTCTTCAGAAAAATTGTTCTAGTTAATGCACGTTGTTCATTTTTAATGAATACAGAGTGCAATTTATTTTGAGAAAATTACGGAAATGAGCTCATTTTTTATCTCTTTTTCCGAAATAAGCACACTTAAGAAATGTTAACCAACTTGACCCAAAACTAAGTTTTTAGACAACTTTACCCGCCTAAATTCAAATAAAGAAAAACTCATACTCAAAACCCACTCATTTAGTATGACTTGTCTCACTTCTTAAGTTTTGAAACTCAATCTTGTAAAGACCCCAACTTCATTTTCGCCCTTATTGCTGCATTTGCTATGAGATTTGCCATAGACGCAAAATCTAGTAAAACCTGTGAGTTTTGTTAACTTGCATTTGCATTTTTTAATTTTAAAAGTAGAAAATGTTCAATATTTTAAGAGATCAACATGAAAATCATAGTTTATTGTAGTGTGGTTTGAATTCTACAAATGATAATGTTGACTGTAAATTGGTATAATTTTGTTGTAAAATTAATTGTCTAAACAGATTGTGATACATTCGAACTGAGTTTCAAAGGTTGATAGGTAACTATAGTTCGAAAGTTGAGATAACCTTTGTTTGAAACTTGACTAATATAGCCATAATTTTAAAGTTGATTTTTAAACAATGTAAGAATGTCACACCCTTTTATCCTTCACATTCAAATAATGATATCTCATTCGTTAACATATTTATTAGTTTCTTCTTTCATGAGTGTCATCCAACCTTAATACTAAGAATAGTCAGTAAAATAATAAATAAGCAATCCAAATAAATAATAAACAACATTACAATTTTTATATGCTTCTAAAAAAATTATTTTTACTAAAAATTTTATGGTAAAGAAAAAATGTAGAAAATGGGTTAAAATGAAAATTTTGTTTTCAGAAAATATGATCCCGAAAGGAGTAAAGAGATTATTTGTTATATAAACAAATTAATCAATTCATAATATATCCAGTGTTTTTTTACATTAAAATAATAGCATTAATTCTTACTATTAAACTTCCATTGCTGCAATTATTACTGTCACAGTCCAAAATCCCCGGATTATGATCGACAGGAGACAAGACTAGCCTTCTCTCCTAAGTCTCTTACTGAAATGAATGACTTTCACTATTTATTTTATATAGATTATATAAATGTATATGAAATATAGACACCCAACTACTAATGTAATGCACCTTAAACCATTTAAACTGAGAAATGAGACTTAATGTCTATAAGCATTTATACCTAACTCATAAATACATATCAGTATGTTTATATAACTATTGAGCCAATGAAATTCAAAATAGGCTACATTGCCTATTTATAGACTGACCGTGCATGACTAGACCTAACCCTAGTGACTACACTCCAAGATCCTGCTCCATTTGTTTGCCCTTTGTACAATACCTAAGGTACCTGCAAAACTGGGGAGGAGGGGAAGTCTTTGAAAAGACTTAGTGAGTAGATCAAAACATACACAAGGTTATCATATCGTAATTTAAACAATTAACATGCATATACACAAAACATACCTGTTATCATATATATGTGTATCTATATATATCCATATCTATATATATTTATCATAACCATAATGTCATAGCTCGAAATCCCCGAATTATGATCGGCAGGAGACAAGGATGGCTTATCTCCTTAACCTCTTACTGAAATGAATGACTTTTACTATCCATTTTATATGGACTATATAAATGCATATGAGACATAGACACACAACAACTAATGTAATGCACTTTAAACCATTTAATATGATAAATGGGACGTGATGTCCATAAATATTCATACCTAACTCGTAAACACATATCATTAGTATGTTTATATAACTATTGAGCCGATGAAATTCAAAATAGGCTACATTCCCTATTTACAGACTGACCATGTATGATTAGACCCAACCCTATTGATTACACTCCAAAATCCTACTCCATTTGTCTGCCTTTCATACAATAGTTAAGGTACCTGCAAAATTGAGGTGTTGTAGAGGAGTAAGTCTTTGGAAAGATTTAGTGAGTAGATCAAAATATACATGAGGTTATCATATAAAAGAATTAATATAATTTAAATAATTAGCATGTATACACGTAAAACATAACTGTTATCATATACGTGTGTATATATATCTAGTCTATACATACTTATCATAAACATAAAGTGTATATACATCATCATAATTGATTCTTTAAAACAAAGTATGTTCATTCATCGTAAACATCATCTCATAAGAATCTATATATAATGCACGTGTCATGTTTATATTTGAATGCCATGCACATGTATATGTGTATATCATGCACATATCATATCCAGTTTATGTCTAAGGCTATGCACTTAATCGAACAGAGGGACAGCCTATACCTAGGGCTACATACTTGACCGGGTAGAAGGACAAATCTGTAAGGTATGCATATATCATGTCTGGTCTATGTCCAGGGCTATGCATTTGATCGGATAGAGGGATGGTCTATGCCCAAGGCTACGCACTTGATCGGATAGAGGGACAATCATGTTTGGATCCAGGGGTCAATACTGTGGAACATGAACACATATGCAATCATAATCATTAAAATGAAATAATGTATCTTAAAAAATTTCACTCACATAAAATTCTATATACATATAATCTCATAGCATATAAATAACACTTGTCTCATGGAACATTTTCACATCATCTATAATAATAAATATATTAAATTGTTTCTTAATCCTATGTTAGTTGTACTATATTTTTATTCTTTCAAGAGCTAACTTTTAATGCATTCATATTCCTTTCGTGCTAATATACATCCTCAACTAATGCATAAAGCTTTATTAATCGTATTATGCTAAGAGAACACATATCCAAACAACTACATTAGGCCTTCTCCAAGCCTTAATCCTATATAGTGCATCGACACTTCCAAAGGTTCTCAATAACACAACACATCATTTTCATACACATAATTCTAATAATGATATAATCATAAACATCAGATTTAAAAGAATAAAGAGAATGTAATTATTTTACTCCCAACACATGAAATACACAATCAATGCTACTTTCTCAAAACCTTTTAAAATATTATAATTTTTTAAGTATTTAAGAAATAATAAAAACATAAGGAGTTTCACTCACTTGTTTATCCATATCTCTCTAGATTCTATATAGTATAAAATAAGCTAACAAAATATCACACAAATCGTTATTGATAATACACATGTATAGGATAGTCCTCTTTCCTTAATATTAAATATAGTTATTTAGAATATCTTATTTATTACTCTTTACTAGGAGAGGAAGCTGACACTCTTATTAAGCAAAGAAAATGTTAATGCAATGAACCCTGAAATAAAATCTAACATTACTAAGATCAACGTACAAGATTTAAAGCTAATATAATAGATCACCAAGTTAAAATCATAAACATTGTCTATGTCTACCCTAAATAAGGGACTAACCCAATCACCACACAACAATTCCAACAATTGCCTCCTCATTATGATCATATTCTAGTTTATAATACCATAATGCAATAAAATATAGGTTTTTTAATAACAACCATAGAGTCAATAAAATAAGGGAGTAAAAAAAGGATAAAGGCATATCGATTTGATACCAAGTATGCTAGAAAACCAAATGTCCGAGATGAAACTTATGGGCCCCAAATTAGCCCTACAAAAGCTATCATCACTGCACTCATTTTTCACAGACACATGTGTCATTTATGATTAATATAAATCCAATTCTATAAGGTAAATCCATTGGCACAAAAAACTAAATCAAGGCTATCAGCACACAAGGTCGAAATCACATGCATTGACTTGCAAGGCCATCAAGTTAAGATATATATCAAATATCATATCAACACACAACCCAAAATTGATATCGATAACTAAAATATTAACTCTTAAGTTATACTCATAATCAAACTGACATCACCATTACATTCATAATAGCATAAATCTAACTCCATATGTTAAAAATCATAGTGGCCTTACTAGGCTCGATCATTCATACTACATCCAAAACAGTGACCTATGAATCTCACAACTAATGCTACAAAACATCTCTAGCCATTCGTTACTAATACAGTAATTAACATATCATTTAGTCATTTTGTCAAACACTTGGTATGCAACCGCCATGTCTTCTTACATTTTACGCAATTGTATACAGCTCTCTACAAAGTTTAGTAATTCATTCATCTTATCACGCATTACACTTTTCTTTGTAACATTCCTAATCATCACATTCATAATAAATCAACATCTATAGTCACTTAGATATTTCATTGATCACTTGGTGTGCCAAGTGCTCCTAACTAATTTTTTTTCTCTAAATTTTAAGTCTAATATACCCAATATTATAATCATCCAATAACACAACTCTAGAAATAATGCAATATTACCAATCACAACAACCATTTCAAACTGAATAACCAAAATCAATCAACTCATAAACTAATCCATATCTTTCTTTTAAATTCATGAAAAGCATAGGTTTTATAGTGAGAACTACTTACCAGGAGTTTATACGGCCTTTACGAGATAAAATTCTCTATTTTTGATATCGAATCGCGAAGAAAACCAAAATTTTATCCAAGTTACAATTGACATTTGGGCACTATTTTGATAACCTTTTTGGTATTATATGATCAGTAGTTGATTTCTCTCATCGATACGAGTCTAATGGCACAAGCAGTGTATCAATCCGAAGTGTGTGCGCGAAGTTATGACTAAAATACATGGTTTCTCTCTACTTTCTCTCTACTTCCTCCTCTCCCCTCTGCTCTCTCCCTTGCCAAATGAATTCTCCTGCAAAATAAACCTCCATGGCCTATTTATAGACATCAGGGGTTATTATTTTGAGATAAATTGCTCTTTGGGGGCAAAACGTTCATTTCTTATCCCATTTCGCATTCTGACCTCTGTTTTGCAATCTGTCTTTATAGCAGACTTTATTTCTCGCCCCAAATTCATTCCTAAAATGTTTAGTCCCTTCTTTAGAAGTCTTTCGCATTATAAATTTTCATTTTCGTTCATTTTTGACCATTTTTCATCCGATTATTTTATAAAAATATCATAACTCCATCATTCTTTATCCAAATTAAGTATTGTTTACGACGTTGGACTCTACACATTATAACCATCCGACTTATCTCAAAATATCCGAAAAAACAAATTGGCTATAGGGGTGTTGCTTTGAAAATCGGGTCATAATTTTACCCATTTAATCAAAAAAATTCAAAACTCTCTCAATATTTATCCAATTCAAACGTAATATGTGGCATGATTATCTGGATGTTCTAAGCTTTCATACGATACTCACCAGTGCAAATTTTGATACTGCTAAGTAACTATACCCAAATTATCAGAATACCCTTAGCCCATTTCTATTCACTTCATACCTCAATTAACATCCTAATCATACATTTATACTTATACCTTATAAATCAGTTACTACACACTCATACAGAAGATGAATAATATGACAATTAACACTTGGACATATATTTTTGAAGAAAATAAAAATACCTTTTATGGATAAAATGACAAAATGTCATCAAGCTAACATATAGGGTATTACACATAAAGAGTATATACATTACTATAATTGATTCAGTGAAACAAAGTATGTTCATTCATCGTAAATATCACCTCCTAAGAATTTGTATATAATGCACATATCATGTCTGTATTTGAATGCCATGCATATGTATATGTGTATGTCATGCACATCTCTAGTTCAGGTCCAAGGCTACGTACTTAACTGGACAAAAGAACAGTTCATACCTAAGGCTACGCACTTGATCGGACAGAGGGACAAATCTACAAGGTATGCACATATCATGTCTCGTCTATGTCCAGGGCTATGCACTTGATCAAACAGAGGGACATTCCATGCCCAATACTACGCATTTGACTGGACAGAGGGACAACCATGTCTGGATCCATGAATCAATACTGTGGCACATGCATAATTAAAATGAATAATACATCACAAAAAAATTTTACTCACATAAAATTCTGTATACATATAATCTCATAGAATATATATAACACTTGTCTCATTGAACATTTTCATATTATCTATAACAATATACATATTAAACTGTCTCTTAATCCTATGTTAGTTGTACTGTATTTTCATTCTTTTGAGAACTAACTTTTAACGCTTTTATATTCCTTTTGTGCTAATATACATCCTCAACTAATGCATAAAACTTTATTAATCATATTATGCTGAGAGAATACATATCCAAACAACTACATTAGGCCTTCTCCAAGCCTTAATCCCATATACCGTGTCAATACTTCCAAAGGTTCTCAATAATACAACACATCATTTTCATACACATAATTCTAATCATGAATATAATTATAAGCATCACATTTAAAATAATAAAGAGAATATAATTATTTCATTGCCAACACATGAAATACACAATCAATGTTACTTTCCCAAAACCATTTAAAATATTACGGTTTCCTAAGCATTTAAGAAATAATGAAAACATAAGGGTTTCACTCACTTGTTTATCTATATCTCTTTATATTCTATGCCATAAAATAAACTAACAAAATATCACACAAATTGTTACTGATATTATACATGTATAGAACAGTCTCCTTTCTTTAATATTAAATATAGGTATTTTAAAATACCTTACTTATTATTTTTTACTAGGAGAGGAATTTGTCACTCTCATTAAGCAAAGACAATGCCAATACAATGTACCCTGAAATGACATCTAACATTACTAAGATTAATATATAAGATTTAAAACTACTATAATAGCTTGACAAGTTAAAATCATAAACATTGCCTAAGTATACCATAAACAAGGGACCATCCTGGTCACTACACAATAATTCTAACTATCATCTCCTCATTATGATTATATTCTAGTTTATAATGCCCCAATGCAATAAAATATAAGTTTTTCAATAACAACTATAGAGTCAATAAAACAAGGGAGCGAAAAAAGTATAAAGACATATCTATTTGATACTAAGCATGTTAGAAAATAAAATGTTTGAGATAAAACTTATGGGCCCTACAATTAGCCCCACAAAAATTATCATCACTACACTAATTTTTCACATATACATGTGTCATTCATGATTAATATAAATCCAATTCCATAGGGTAGATCTTTTGACACACAAAACTAAATCAAGGTCATTGATACATAAGGCCAAAATCATATACATTGGCTTACAAGGCCATTAAGTTAAGATATATATCAAATATCATATCAACATACAACCCAAAATCAATATTGATAACTAAAATATTAGCTTTTTAGCTATAGTCACAAAAGTCATTATCAGCATAATCAAACCAACACCACTATTGTATTTTATAATAGTATAAATTCAACTCCGTATTTTAAAAATCATAGTAGCCTTATTGGCTTTAATCATTCATACTACATCAAAAACAATGATATGTGAATCTCACAACTCATGCTGTAAAACATCTCCAACCATTCGTTACTAATACAACAATCAACACATTATTTAGTTATTTTGTCAAATCGTTACTAATACAATAATCAACACATTATTTAGTTATTTTGTCA
>JAVXUL010000013.1:1731689-1742041 GCA_035590515.1 Trichilia minutiflora | reverse complement strand
TTTCCGCTGTGTTAGCAACAAGTAGTAGAATCTTGAGTGTCCAACAAGTAGTAGCAGATTTTGTTTGGGGCACAACAGTATCATCCTCACTTTTAAAAAGAACAAAATTACTTGAATTTAACATATAAGGATTAATTTACGAATATCATGTATTTTTTAAAAAAAGAGTTTACTTTAATTTTTTCATTTCAATATTTAATTGAAAAAATTCTCATAGCAACATGTTTTTATTTACCTTATTTTTCAATCATGATCCATATGTTCGTTAGTTTTTAAATAGTTTGAACGTTTATTTGAAGATCACTTTTCCAACTCTAGAGACATTGATATTACCTAAACTTAATATTGGAAAAATATGGCTCCATTAATTTTCTTCTTTTCAAAATTTAACGAGACCACATGTGTGGGACTGTAGACATCTGAAATTTCTCTTCAAGTAATTCTTTATCATCTTCTTTTTTGAATTAATATAATTAATTTAAATTATAATATTTATTCTCATAATAAACTGTTTAATTTTCTTTTAATTTTTTTTAAAATTAATTCTTTTTTAAATTGCTCTCTTAAATTCAAATTTAAATTTAATTGATTTTAGGCCAGGTTGGATTAATGTTTCTATATATTTATTAATTGTTAATTCGTTCTCTTGACATTTTTTTTCCAGGTCACTTTTCCAACCCTGGAGATGTTGGAATTGTGTAAACTTAACATTGAAAAGATATGGCTCCATCAATTTTCTCCTTGTCAAAATTTAACGGAATTGAAAGTGAAGGACTGTAATCATCTGAAATCTCTGTTTTCATATTCTATGGTTCGTAGTCTTGGGCAACTCCAAAATCTTGTGATAAGAGGATGTGAATCAATGGAATGTGTAATCAACACCAACGGATTAAGAAGAGATGAAGAACAAATGATTGGAGTAATCACATTTTCTAAACTAAAGAGCCTGAACCTGGAAGATCTTCCGATGCTTACAAGATTTCTCTCGATGAGCTCATCTAACATGGGCACGCAATCTCTCTTTGATGAGAAGGTATTTCTTCATCCATTTTTTAATATAATTAATTTAAATTATAATATTTATTCTCTTAATGAACTAATTAGTTCTCTCTTTTTTTTTTGAAAAAAGAAATTTTCTCTCTTAAATTTAATTTTAAATTTAATAAAAAATCATCATTACTTTTTCTATATCAACGATAAATCATAGTAATTATTAATTATTTGCAATTATTGTATAATATATATATATATATATATATATCATAACTCTTAGAAAATCATAAAAGATCAAAAGATTGCATCATAATTTCTATAAGACATTGATAGAATACAAATTTTTTATATGACTTTCTACTGATGCTGAGGCCTAATGAAAACTCCAGCCTTAATTCAAACAATTTTTGTTTTAAATACGCTTAATTGTTTTGAATTCATAAGAAATATCATTCCCGCTATCACTAAAATATAATTTTTAAATCAAGAATTAAAAATCAAAAGAATTAATCACAATCTTTTCTTTGTATATCCAAATTAAAATAAGATGAGTTGTATCAAATCATTGCTACTTAATAATTTCAAATTATATGAAAGTTCACTTTTTACATCATCATTATTTTTTATTTAAAATTTTTTTTTCTCAATAAATTTTTTTGGCCAAAAGTAAGATTATATATTCTCTCTTTTAAATTTTAGTTGTATCATCATCATTTTTAAAAAGACCAAAATTACTTGAATTTAACATATAAGTATTAATTTACTAACATCGTGTATTTAAAAAAAAAAATTTCACTTTAATTTTTTACATGAATATTTAATTATGTGTCATTTATTGAAAAAAGATTTCTCTACACAGGCACAAACACACAATTTCTCTATGATAAGAATATTTTTTTACATAATTTATTTGATTCACAATATTTATTCACTTAATGAATTAGTTCTTATTTAATTTGAGCTCTTAATTTAAAATTTAAATTAATAGGATATTGGGGAGCCACCTATCCTCGTGTGACAAATGTTATAAAATGATAATTAATGCAATTGAATTCTTCATGTATTTCAGGTAGGATTCCCTAATTTGGAGATATTAAGGGTTGAAGAAATGTATGAGTTAAGAAAAATATGGCACCACCAACTTGTTTCGGATTCGTTCAGCAAATTAGAGAAGTTGGAGGTATCCTATTGCCCTGAACTAAGGAATATTTTTTCACTGAATATTATTCTTAGAGAAAGATTCAAGAGACTGAAGAGTTTGTTAGTAGGATGTTGCGATTCAATAAAAGAGATTGTTGAAGAAGAAACGAGCTCTGATTTCATGGTGGTTGAAGAGGTCCTAAGAGTTAGTACGAGCAGCAAGTTTCAAGTGTTTCCTCAATTAACTTCGTTCAGGTTATTTAATCTACCCAGGCTAACAAATATCTACCAAGGAATCCATATATTAGAGTGGCCAATATTAGAATATTTGACAGTAGAAAACTGTGAGAAAGTGGAAATGTTATTGGGTTCTTCACAAGTATTGAATTGGGAGATAGAGAGCCAACCATCTGTGTTCCAAGTGGATCATGATAAGGTAAGTATAAAATTAAATTAATTAATTAATTAATTGTCTAAATATACTATGTTGATAATTTATTGATTTATTTTTTCTAAATTCATAATCTCATAATTTCATGCAATGATCAGTAATCAGGTCATTTCTAATTCTAATTATTAAAAAACATTTACATTAATTTTTGTTAAATAATTTACATCCTATTATTTAAGTATCTTTTAAATTGAAATATACAAAGGCTACATGAACAACTCTTCACACCTATTATTTAAAAAATATTTTTGTTAAAAAATATCATTAAAAAAAATTACTAATATTATAACGACATATTTTAAATAAAAAATAATGAGTACTTTGTATTAATTATTTAATTTTTGATTATTTTGCAATTATTGTAGAAGATATTATTATTCATAATTCAAACAAAATTTTTTTAAAGCCAGCCAGTTGAGGGAGATCTTGTGAAGGAGCCAACCCAATTCAAAGAAATATTTTTGCAAAATTTGATTTTAGTGTTTCGAATTCATATGAAATACATTTAAGTTCTCACCAATTTCTTTTTTAGTTTCAATAAAATAATTTTAAAAAATTAGTGTATTCAGTATTTCACACTTCTTTCTATTATTATCTAAAGAAATATTTTAAAGTAACTTATGTACATAAATTTTGGAACAAATAAATAAATGAAAAATATAAATACTCAATTTAAAGTTAATTAATTTATTAATTTTGTTAAAGATCTATCTCAAATATATTATTATTATTAGTAGTAGTAGTATTAAAGCACCAACTAAACAAATTTCCTAGTTCCATCTCTAAATAGGTAGGTCCTATTAAAATTTATGTTACCAAACATATTCTCATATTTTCTTTTAAAGCAACTAATATTAAAAAAAGTATAAATAATTTAAATTCTTTCAGTACATTTCCCAAATAGCTATTCTATTATCTTTACATTTTTCAAACATTTTTTGTATAGTGAAATTTCAAAATTAATATTCTACTAAAAATTTGCTATATATGTTCTAAAGCCATTGTATGATTTAAACTTTCATTAAATCTAATTGAATACTAACTCTTTTTATTTTATTTTTTTAATATTAATATTTGGTTGATTTTTAGGTTGCATTCCCTAATCTTAAGACTCTGAAAGTAAGCAGATGTCATGGATTGAGAAGTTTGATGACACTCTCTACAGTTGAAAATCTAGTAAAACTTGAAAGAATAGAAATAAGATCTTGTGAAATGATTGAAGAAATCGTGCAACAGATTGGAGAAGTGAAGGAAGATCTTATTATTTTCAGCCAATTGTTATATTTGGAACTTGATAATTTACCAAGGCTTAAACATTCTTTTGGGGGAAATTACACTCTTGTATTCCCGTACTTGGAAAAAATGGTTGTGAGTGGGTGCCCAAACATGAAGATTTTTTCTGAAGGGGAACCAAGCACACCAAAACTACAAAAACTGCAATTGACAAACAAATACAAAGAACAGAATGAAGAGCGGTGGGAAGGAAGCCTTAATTCTACTATACAAAAAATGTTTGAAGAAATGGTATGTGTTTAGATATTATTTACCAAAATTTCTCATGCTTCTCCATTGCCCCTGCATAGGTTTATTCTATTATATTTCATATTATTTTTCTTTGTTTATCCGGAGCTTTTATTTGAGCACC
Source organism: Trichilia minutiflora (assembly GCA_035590515.1). Taxonomy (NCBI): domain Eukaryota; kingdom Viridiplantae; phylum Streptophyta; class Magnoliopsida; order Sapindales; family Meliaceae; genus Trichilia; species Trichilia minutiflora. The sequence goes on along the minus strand of JAVXUL010000013.1, from coordinate 1,737,812 downwards.
TCATCCAATACAAATGGTAAATGTTATAAGCTTTATTTTATAGATATTTCCTTCATTTTAAATAAATATTTTTTAATTTGGTAGGATGGATTCCTTGGCTTAGAGAAGTTGAAACTCTCAGAAGTTCCCCGTGTGAAAGAAATATGGCATAATCAAACACTTCCTATTAACTTATTCGGCAATTTATGGAATCTTGAGGTGGATGGTTGCAAGCTTATGTCAAGTGCTATTCCAGCCAATCTGCTACGGTTCTTGAAAAATTTGAGAACTCTGGAAGTAATGAATTGTGATTCTGTAGAAGAGGTGTTTCATATGGAAGAGTTAAATGTTAATGAACTTTTTGTGGAACTGTTTCCTAAGCTTTCGCGGATGTATCTTATTGATCTTCCAAAACTCAAAAGATTCTATAGCTTCAGCCAGAGTATAATTGAATTGTCCTCCTTGGAGACTCTAAACATTGAAAATTGCCCCAACATAGAGACATTTATCTCCAATTCTACACATGATCAACCTCTCTTCAATGAAAAGGTGATTCTCTTTCTTTCCTCAGTAACCTCTCTTTTTGTTATGCCTTATTCTATTATCTAACAATTTTAATGTAATTATCAACTAAATTTTCAATACAAATTATGATTGCATTCCCGCTATCCTAAACCATATTGAATCTAACATCATATTTAATTAATATTATGGGTTTCTTCTCTAAATAAATCACTTGGAAATAAAACACTGTAATATATGATTGAATGTTTTTTTCATAAGAATTAACATGTATGCTTGGAAGACTACAAAGATTAGATATTTTCATTTCAACTCAATTTGTTTGATTTTCAGGTTGCATTCAATAATCTACATTGGTTGAAGCTTTCTAAACTGCCCAAGTTGTTGCATCTGTGCAAGGAGAATTCGCTTCCCATTGATGTTTTTCAAAATTTGACAACTTTGGAAATTTCAGAATGTACCAAGTTAGAAGAAGTTGTGCCTTCTTGGGTGTCTTTTCAGAATCTGATCAAAATGGAAATATCAAAGTGTGACGGGTTAATAAATTTGATGGCACTCTCAACAACTAAAAGTACGATAAAACTTAGAAAAATGAAGGTAACTGATTGCAAAATGATTGAAGAAATCATACATGTTAGAGAGGAAGCGAAGAAGGATTGTATTGTTTTTAGCCAATTAGAATATTTGGAGCTTAGTTGTTTGCCAAGCCTCACAGGTTTTCTCTTAGGGAATTACACACTTGAATTCCCATCCTTGGAACAACTAATTGTGAAAGAGTGCCCTAACATGGAGACATTTATCTCCAATTCTACAAATAGTCAACCTCTCTTTAATAAAAAGGTGATTCTCTCCTTGTCCTCGATAACCTCTATTTTTTATGTCATAAATTATATTGAATTTAACTATGTATGATGGATTCCTGCTATCCCAAATCATATCTAATTAATATCATGGGCACCTTCTCTAAATTAAATCACTTAGAGATAGAACACTATAATATATTCTATTTTAATTTTTCATGGAATAAATATATATGCATGCTTGTAAGACTGCAGATATTAGAAATTTTCACTTTTAACTCAATTTGGTTGATTTTCAGGCTGTATTCAACAATTTATGGTCGTTAAAGCTTTCTAAACTGCCCAAGTTGTTGCGTCTATGCGAGGAAAATTCTAGTCCCCTCAATGTTTTTCAAAATTTGCAAATTCTTGAAATATTAGAATGCAGTAGCTTAGAACAATTGCTTCCTTCTTGGGCATCTTTCAAGAATCTGACCACAATAGAAGTATCAAAGTGTGATGGGATAACAAATTTGGTGACACTCTCAACAGCCAAAAGTTTAGAAAAACTTTTAAAAATGAAGGTAAATGATTGCAAAATGATTGAGGAAATCATACATGTTAGAGAGGAAGTCAAGAATGATTGTATAATTTTCAGCCAACTGAAATCATTGGAGCTTAGGTGTTTGTCAAGCCTCACAAGCTTTTTCTTAGGGAATTATACACTTAAATTCCCATCCTCGGAACAAGTAATTGTGAAAGAATGCCCAAAGATGAAGATTTTTTCTCGGGGAGTCTTAAGCACACCAAAACTAGAAGGACTACAATGGATGAAAAGTCAGGAAGAAGAAATTGTGAAAGAGAATGAATGGCATTGGGAAGGCAGCCTTAATTCTACAGTACAAAAATTGTTTGAAGAAATGGTATGATATGCATATCCCTTGCATTTGCTCAGTTTTGTTTTCTTTTTCATATTAGTTGCGAATTTGTTACTTATATACATATATATGCAGAATAAACAGAATTCTAAAGATGAAGATTAAGGAAATTGGAACTCATCCTTGATTTACAATGAAGAAGAGGAGCTATCTGGAATCACACATGTATGCTGGTCTTTTATACACAGTTGCACTAGATTTGTGATATGTCAGAAAAGATGTTAGAATTAAATTACACACTAAATGGAGATTGATTCCACAGTTTGATTATCCATTTTATTATTGATTTTGACATTTTTTCTCGTATTCTAATCCTAGTCTTTATTGTTCTATCACTTCTGTATTTATGTCATTCTCTTTTCTCTTCCCGACTGAATATATACATATATAGCAGTTATAGATTTTAAGGTTCTTTATCCTCACTAGTATCAATGCTTCTTAAATCCCATGCAAGAAGGTATATCAAATCAGTTAATTAGTTACTAGCTTTGCTGACCTTCAACACCTTTAAATCCCATTTTCAGAGCTTAACTGATATAATTAAATTATGTGAAAGGCTGCTTTGTGCTCATTTTATTGACAGTTATAAGAAGCTGAGAAACTAGAAGAGGGGGGATAATCTTTGAGCATTTCGACTGAGGTTTTTATAAATAGAGAACTATTTTCTGTTCCCTATCTCATCACTGCTTTCTCAGAGACTGAAATTTGGAGCAGTGTAAAGCACAACTTTAGAATCATTTTCATGATTCTTCTTATTTGCTTCAATGCTTGTTTTATGATGTTGTGATGTCAAGTAACATTCAGTTTCGACCAATCAAAATCAGCTTTCTTGATCAATAATCAAGGAAGGAATCGAGGCAAGACCTTGTCTCTCAGGAAATTCGTATTCTTTCCTTCACTTTGCTCTGTAGAACAAATCACATAAGTTCGACTGACAAGTTCTCTCCATCTCCTCTTGTTTTTGTATTCATATAATATAATTTCCACCATAAAAACTAAGAATATCTTACAATAAAACGTAAGATTGAAATTATTATGTTTTCTTGTGGATAATAGTTAGATTCAACTGAAAATATTATGGAGTTATTTAACTTGTAGAACATAAAACAAGTATATTTACATTCAAGCATTTGTGATGCTGATTTTCTCAAGACATGGTAAGAAGTTGCTTGTTATTCAAGAAATGCTGAGCTTCGCACAATCAAAATTGGCTTCCTTGATAAACAATTAATCAAACAAGAATTTAAATAGTAATACAAAAAGGAGATAATTTGAATAATTGCTAAGATTTATTTGTATTTCAAATGGAAAGGCTACCTCAGCTAAACATTCCCAGAAAACCACATTATATAATAGGTGTTACAAAACAACTGAAATACAACTTAAATGGAGAAATTCTAAGACACATAAATAATACGTAAATACACCTAACAAAATAATGTGTGTTACGATCTTAGGAAAAAACTAAGCACTACCAACGTATACCATATTCTTAGTAAATGATTAGATAAACAGATGACAACTTCAATTAATTTATTTAATAACTTTGGATCACTTCAACTAACACTCTCCCTTAGTTCAAAGCTGTAGATACCAAGTAAACTCATAAAATACCAATGCTTTTTACTCATTAAGGATTTTGTAACTGCTCGTTAGTATTGCAATATTTCAACTCAACTTGTTCAGTTACCACCTAGTCTTTAACAAAGTGAACTCTAATATCCATATGCTTTGTTCTTCTGTGTTGCGTAGGATTTTTTGTCATGGAAATTGTAGACTTATTATCGCATAAAACTATAGTTGCTCCCTCTTGCTCTTCTCCAAGATCAATTAAAATTCTTCTAAACTCCTTGACAAGCTACAGTTGTTGCTGCAATGAATTCAACTTCAGATGTAGACAAAGCAATTGATATTTATTGCTTGGAAGTCCAAGATATTGCAGCTGAACCAACATTGAATACATATCCTATAGTACTTCTTTTGTCTTCTAAACTTCCTGTCTAATCACTATCAGAGTGCCCAAGTAGTCAAAATTCCTTAGTTTCTCATAGCATAAACTGAAATCTAAAGTCCCTACCACATATCTCAAAATTTGTTTTGCAATACCAAGATGATGTTTGGTGGGTTTTTGCATAAATCTTGAAATAATTCCAACAGAATGTACCAAGTTAGGTCTAGTATGAGTCAAATAATTCAATCCCCCAGCTAAACTTCTAAAATACCTTGAATTTGCAAGAGCAGTACCATCATCAACCTTTAATTTATCATCCAAGTTCATAGGCATAGCTACAGACTAACAATGCAATGTATTAAAAGCTTTCAACAAATCTATAACATATTTCTTTTGAGAAACAAATTTACCACCATTTTCTTGTTTAATTTTCAACTCCAGGAAATAATTTAATTGTGCAAAATCTGTCATCTCAAAAATTGACATCATATTCTTCTTAAAATTTTCACATATAATAGTAGATGATCCAAAAAAATATTATATCATCTAAGTAAATACAAATAACAAGAAATTCATATTTACTTTCTTTCTTTATGTATAATGTAGGCTCGATCTTACTTCATTCAAAACTATTGTGAGTAAAGTAAGACTCCATCTTACTATACCAAGCTTGATTAGCTTGTTTCAAGCCATAGAGTGCCTTCTGTAATTGAAAATATAATCCTCCTTGCCTTGAACTTCAAAACCCTCTGGTTGTGTAATATAAACTTCTTCTTTTTACTCTTCATTTAGGAAAGCTAACTTCACATCTAGTTGGTAGACAACCAACAATAATTGTGCTGCCAAAGCTAACAAAGTTCAAATGGTTTCCAATCGTGCTACAAGAGAAAAAGTGTCTTTATAATCAACCCCATATTCTTGAAAATACCCTTTTGCAACTACGCGTGCCTTGTAATGTTACACCCTACCATTTGCACGAAGCTTAGTCTTAAAAATCAAATTTACTCCAATAGCCTTCTTTCCTATTGAAAGCTTAACCATATTCCATGTCTTATTCTTTTCAATTACACTCAATTCTTTCTTTATAATAGTTATCCATTCTTGCTTCTTGGCTGCCTCAACAAATGTAGTTGGATCAGACATAAACAAAGTTTGTGTATTCTCATATAAGTCAGCCAAAGATCGAGTGAAAAGAATATTATTTTCATTATTAGAGGAGCTGCTGCTATTTGAAATTTTGTAGTTGAATTTGTGAGACCCTGTATTTTTGAGTAAGGGTATTTTTATCTTTTCATAGATATACGACTTGGTTTGGTATGAATCGATAGTATTTTGAGGTTCCGTATGAGGTTTTTAAAAGGGAATAGAAAGAGAAAGGAAAGGAAATGGATGTCTGGAAGTAATCGAAAGTTCAACCGTTGTAAAGGTAGAGACAGGGAGCATTCGGTCAAACGAATACATTCGATTGAACGAAGGAGAACTTCGCTCAAACGAACTTGAGGATCAGAAATTCCAAGAATCAGGGAATTTTCGGTTGAACGAACATGAGGTTCGATCGAATGAATTGGCATTTGACTGCACGAATGGTTGACTCGGTCAAATAAAATTTGGACAAGATTTTCCAAGGAGTTATCGAAGATTTTGAATGAACGTAGGGTATTGTTCGTTTGAACAAACCCAACTTCGATCGAATGAATTGATCGATTTGTTCGATCGAATCGCCCAAAAATCCAGTGAAATGACTGAAATTGCCGCTTATAGAAATTTCACCCTTCACAGACTCTGAGAGCATTTTAGTAATTTCACACCCATATTATAAATATGGGTGAATAGTGGCAAAAATCATATTTCCTCTCATTTTCTCTCTCGTTCTCTCGTTTTTCTCTTCTCCCTCTCTACACATTTTCCTCCCTCTGATTCTTGCTTTCTAATCGATCAAACGAAGATTTCACAC
>JAVXUL010000013.1:1714399-1728444 GCA_035590515.1 Trichilia minutiflora | reverse complement strand
TTTTTAACAATATGTTTTCGAAACAGATTGATTGACATGGATGAGGTTCATGAGGAAGGTATACATACACTTGTTACTCCAAACACAAAAAATAAAAGAGGTCCTGCTAAACTGAAGACCATTTCCGTAGATGATTAAAGTAAAATAGAGGTCCAATTTAATAACCTTGGTCAACCTATTGGTGTTGGATCAGTCACATTGTCATCTTTTTTGTGGCCTATAGTAAGAGAGCTTGTACCATATACAAATTCAGATTGGAGGAAGCTTCCGTTAGATATGAAAATTTTATTATGGCAATGTGTTCAGGTATGGTTATTTTATAAATGTTTAAGTTCCTATAGATAGCCAATGGATAGAAAAATTAATAATTTTATGGATATACAATTTCAGAATGGGAGTGCTTTGTGAAAGAGAAAACAATTGACAACTTTAAGGTAGGTGCATTACTATATGATAATATAGAAATGATCTATATATTGTATATGAATAAAAAATTCGAAGAATTGTTTTAGGTAAAAAGTGAAGGATTCAAAAAGATAAGGAAGAAACAAATCCCACACACAACAGGTCGTAGAGGAATTGCTCGGGTTACTGAGGATATGGCAATTAATTATGTTTCTCATAATCTTAAACTTATGCATTGGTTGTTGCTTTGCTTTCTTGAGAAATGAAATTTTATCTGAAGATCCTAATTAATGAGATAAAGTCACTGAATTTTCGAAGTGATTTATTTATATATCAAAATGGTAAATCATATGTGGCAAGCAAGCTCTAGTTGGCGACTTTTCTATATGCTTTTCTGCAATAAATACAAGTTGTTCAAGTTAATTTTGAGTTAGGTACTAATATTTGATGAAGAGATATTTTGTGAATGTCATGCTCTTTATTTAGAATTATTGCTACATATCTCAACTAGCTCAATAGTATGGATTTTTCTTTTTCTTGTAGAAGAGAAAAGTAGCAGAAAATCAAAGGTGTCTAGAGTTGATGTTTGGGTTCGAGCACGAATAAAGAAAAATGGACAACCAGTGAATACAACAGATGCTGAAACTATATGCAACCAGGACAATGCATTTTCTTTTCTTTCATATAATAAAAAATATTATTTTTCTAACATTTTTTTGGTGGTTGTAATTTCTTTTACTGTAGGATAAATTGAAAGAAATTGAAAATGATTCATCATTATCTTCTTCAACAAATTTTAGAGAAGATACTCTCACAACTAATTGGTTGTGACAACTCTTATTTGAGAGCAGTAGGAAAAGGAGTTACAATTTCAAAGTTAGCTATATTATCACAGAAAGACAGTATTATAGCTAAATTGCAAGAAGAACAAGATCAGATTAAGTAGAAAGTACTCAAATGAAGCAAGAGCATGATGAAATGAAGAAGGAAATGGCGGAAATGCAGAGTCCAATTGAAGAGCTAAAAAAACACAAGGCAAGTTTGCTTGTGATTATTCACTTTTATACAATTATATATTCAGATTATGACATTTTGAATTTTTATTTAGAGTCAATGTCAAGGACGTGAAGCACTTAATCATTCGACACATTTATCTTTTACTTCTTTATCGGTAAGAATATTATATTTGAATTTTTTGAAAAGATTGACATAAATTAAATTATCAATGCTTACTGATTTACTTTTGTTCCTTTTGGTTTAAAATTATTCTTGTCATTTTGTTGAAGAGCTTGAATGCTCTGCCAAATATTACGAAGTGCAAGTTGCTTGATTGGAAGGGGTCTGGAGCAATATTGGCCGAGGGGTGCTAGTCTCCAAGTGATCCAAAAGCTGTTGCTCATCACATTTCTATTGGACCTAACAGTACAAGGGTTCGGATAGATGGAGCAAGGCAATGTGTAAAGTATTTTAATAGCATTTTTTAATAGCTACTAACATATATGTTAATAGATTTTGTAAGAATATGATAACATTTCTAACATGCTATTATTATTACAATACTAGAATTTTTATATGTTATAAAGGATAGGATAGTAGTATTTTTTTTTTTCATACAAAATTTTGAATTTGGTGTCACTTTATAAATGCTACTTATAGTCTAATGATAGCATTTATTCAATGCAATTAGATGTGATTATATAACTTTTTTTACATGTTATTAATTTGTTATTGTGGGATCCAATTAATCCTATAAAAAAATATTAACTTTTAGTTAGGTTGGCTAACATATAGCATAAGTTAAAATACTACCATTCATATATGGTAGTATTTTTTAGATGCTATTATATGTAATTTTTCTTGTAACACTAGTTTGTTAGTATTCAAATTCGTTAAATTTTTAAATTAATTTAAATTAAATTTGTTAAACTTGTGATTCATTAAACAAAATAATCAAGGGTATAGGAGTCATTTCTGATGTAAGGGGTTCTTGGTCATTCTTGAAGAATGGAAAGGAGTCAGCTGGAGTTGGTTTTCTGTTTTCTGTTAATGGTAGTTGCTGGAGAATATAAAAACCAGGGGAGCTGGATGAACATACACGAGAGTATTTTTGTACTGGAACCAAAATTGAATTCAATAAAAAATCTTGGTTTTCCTCTTGAATTGTTTTTCTTTGTCATTTTGATTCTTGTTCTCTTTATCTTCTTCATTTGGTTTTCTTGTTGGAAGTGTGCTGTGTTCAATTGAGAAGTTTACAGTAATTTTCTGTGTAGTGTGTGTTAAACAATTGAGAATTCTTTCTGCAAGTTTGTGGAGTCTTGGGGTGTTTTTTGTTCAAGTTTTAACAAGTGGTATAAGAGCTATTAGCACAAGAATTGTAGAAAAGATCAGTCGCTGGAGGCAACACCATTGAAGGACAGAATCTGGGAGCAGCAAGATGGTTACCACCAAGTTTTCAATTGAGAAGTTTACAGGTGATGGTGACTTCTCAATCTGGAAACTGAAGATGAAAGCCTTCCTAGAGCATGAAGGCTTGGATTATGCACTTGAGGATAAAGATTTCAGAATAGAGGTCAAGGAGTTTACTGAGTTTGAGAGAAGGGAAATGCAAAGAAAAGGAGTGCACTCATCTTTTCTCTGTCAGATAAGGTGCTGAGGGAGGTGATTAAAGAGAACTCAGCTCATGGGATTTGGATGAAGCTTGAAGAAAGATATCAACAAAAATCCATTGCCAAGAGACTCTACCTTAAGAAGCAGATGTATGCATTCAATCTTGCAGAAGGGGGTTCTGTTGAGAAGCATTTGGACATGTTTAATCAACTAATGATAGACCTGGAATCTGTTGATGTAAGGGTGGATGATGAAGACTAGGCATTGATTGTTCTCACCTCATTACCTGCATCTTATGAGCATTTCACTGACACCTTGTTGTATGGAAGGACCAACCTCTCGATGGATGATGTAAAGAACTCTTTGAATTCAAAAGAGTTGAACAAAAGGAACCAGTAGAAGTAGGCAAGCACAGGTGAAAGATTACATGCCAGAGGAAGGTCTGAAAGAAGGGAAGGAAAAAGGAAAGGAGACTTCAGGTCAAAATCCAAGGGAAAAGGCTTGAGATGCTACCATTGTAATAAACAAGGCCACTTCAAGAGGAACTGCCCAGAAAGGAAGTTGCAGAGGACACCAACAACACCAACAACATCAGTAACACCAGCAAAGAAACAAGACTCTGCAATGGTTATTGAGGTAAATTTCCAAGATGCCTTTCTTTGAATGGCCACATCTGAGGATAGAAAGCCTAAAGGGGACTGGATTCTTGACTCTGGTTGCACCTATCATATGTACCCAACCAAGTCTTTGTTTAAGAAGCTGACTTTGGGAGATTATGGCAAGGTTATCTTGGGGAATGAGATGACTTGTAGGGTAGAGGGCATAGGATCCATTAGGATAAAAATGAAAAGTGGTGCAATGATTGAGTTACAAGAGGTTAGATATGTCCCTAGTTTGAAATAAAATCTGGTATCATGGGGCATGTTAGAGTCTATTGGTTGTTCCTTCAAAGCAAAAAATGGTACCTTAAAGGTGTGTAAGGGGTCATTAGTTTTGATGAAAGCCAAAAGAAGTAACGGTCTGTATGTAGTGCTTGGGGAAGTGATAACAGGAGACATTAATGTCATTAGAAGCCAGGATATGAAGGGAGTTTGATGCTATGGCATCATAGGTTAGGATACTTGGGTGAAAGAAATATGTTAGAACTGAAGAAGCAAGGCTTACTGAGAATCAAGTCAGGTGAAAAGCTTCAGTTTTGTGAGTGCTGTGTGATGGGTAAACTTTATAGAAGGAAGTTTGAAGAAGGAAAGCACATCACATCAAATGTACTTGACTATGTACATTCTGATGTGTGGGGATCAACTCAAGTAACTTCTTTAGGTAGAGCTAGGTACTTTGTATCAATTATAGATGATTTTTTTGGAAAAGCTTAGGTTTATCCTCTAAAAAACAAACATTAGGTACTTGAGAAGTTCTTAGAGTGGAAGACTATGGTAGAAAATCAGAAGGGTAGAAAGTTGAAGGCCATAAGAACTGACAATGGGTTGGAATTCTGCAATAATGTATTTGACAAATTATGCAGAGAAAATGGGATCTTAAGAAACAAGACAACAACCTATACACCTCAACAAAATGGGGTGGTAGAAAGGCTAAACAGAACATTGTTAGAAAAGGTAAGAAGTATGCTGATTTGTGAAGGTTTATCCAAATTATTTTGGGCAGAAGTAGTAGTTACTGCAACCTATTTGCACAACAGGAGTCCAGCAGCAGCCCTGGAATTTAAAACACCAGAAGAGATTTGGACAGGAGCAGCTCCATCTCTAAGCCACTTAAGAATTTTTAGGTATACAGCCTATGCATATGTGAAACAAGACAAGTTGGATACAAGGATTGTGAAGGGTATATTTCTAAGATATCCAGAAGGTGTTAAAGGATGGAAAATCTGGTGCCATAATAAGAGAGATGGTAGGTGTATAATCAGGAGGGATGTAAGGTTCTAGTAAGATAACTTGACTGAGAGTAAGGAAGTAACTGAAGGACCCGGAGGTGTCTCTGAAACCAGGAAAAATAAAATTCAGTTTGAGGTGGAGCCAATATCAGGAAAAGTAGTTGAACCTAATCAGGAGTCACAACTATGTGAAGAAGCTTTTGATGTTGATAAAGGCACCAGTACAAACACAGAAAGAACTGCAGACTATCAGCTAATACGAGATAGGAAGAAAAGAACAATAAAGCCTCCAAATAGGTATGGTTATGTTGATTTGGTTACTTATGCCCTTCTTGCTGCAAAAGAGATGAATGATGACAGCAAATGTGGATGAAGCCTTAGCAGGACTTGATGCTGTCAATTGGTATAAAGCTATGGGTGAAGAAATGAGTTCATTAGATAAGAATCAAACTTGGAGGTTAGTTGACAGACCTGAAGGCAGAAAGGTTGTGGATTGCAAATGGATTTTTAAGAAAAAGGAGGAAGTTGATGAAACCAGGAGATACAAAGCCAGACTGGTTGCAAAGGGGTTCACTCAAGTAGAAGGGATTGATTATGCAGAAATTTTTTCACCAGTGGTCAGACATGTTTTTGTGAGGTTGTTGTTATCATTGGTTGCAGTTTATGACTTAGAATTGGAGCAACTTGATGTCAAGACTGCATTTCTTTATGGTACACTTGAGGAGGAGATTCTAATGAAACAACCTCAGTGCTTTGTTCAGAAAGGGTTAGACCAGAAGGTATGTTTGCTGATAAAGTCCATTTATGGACTTAAACAATCCCTTAGGCAGTAGAACCTAAGGTTTGATGAATTTATGAAAGACATTGGCTTTGTAAGGAGTAAGTTTGATCAATGTGTTTATTTTAAAGGAGATAACATTGATGATATGGTATTTCTTCTGTTATATATGGATGACATGTTGATTGCAAGTAAAACCAAAAATAGGTTGACTGAGTTAAAGAACATGCTGAGTTCAGTCTTTGAGATGAAGGATTTGGGGGCTGGTAAGAGGATTCTTGGTGTAGATATCACAAGAAACAGAAAGAAAGGGTTGCTGATGCTTTCCCAAAGCAAGTATCTTAGTAAGGTTCTTAAAAAATTCAATATGGAGAGAGCTAAACCAATGAAGGTTCCTTTGACAGCTCATTTTAAGTTGACAAAGGACCAATATCCATACACAGCAGAGGAAATAGAGGATATGAGCAGGATTCCATACTCAAGTGCTATTGGGAGCTTGATGTATGGAATGGTTTGTACTAGGCCTGATCTTGCTTTTGCAATGAGTATGATCAGCAGGTTTATGAGTAATTCAGGAGGTATCTATTGGAAAGCTGTCAAATGGGTGCTGAGGTATGTCAAAAGAAGCTTGGACAAGGTTCTGGTATTTGGAAAAGGTGTCGAAGAAGCTGTTAACCTTGAAGGATATGTAGACTCAGACTTTGCTGCTGATTTAGACAAAAGGAGGTCACCGACAGGTTTTATCTTCATGTATAAAGGCTGTGCTATCAGTTAGAAGGTCTTTTTGCAGCATGTGGTTGCCTTGGCAACCACTGAAGCTAAATACATGGCAGTTGCTGATGCAATTAAAGAGGCTATGTGGCTGCAGGGGATCTTAGAGAAGCTGAAGATAGGGAATGAAGAAGTCAGGATTTTTTGTGACAGTCAGGGAGCAATTCAATTATCAAAGCACCAAAGTCATCATGAAAGGACCAAGCACATTGATGTCAGACTTCATTTCATCAGAGATATACTGACAGATGGAAAAGTGAAGCTGGAGAAAGTCCACACGTCTGCAAATGTGGCTAATACACTTACAAAGTGTGTAACCATAGGAAAATTTCAGTTTTGCTTGGATTCCATGAAGTTAGAGTCAACTACTTAGGTGCTTGTGTTAATGAGCTTGGTAGTAGACTTTGAAGTGATGAGGAAATGTAATCATGTGGCAGGAAACAGATGTGAAATAAGTATCTGTTTGTATTGGAAAGAGGAGGTGAATATTTTGCTTCTTGAATCAAGGTGGAGTTTGTTGAACTTGTGATTCATTAAACAAAATAATCAAGGGTATAGGAGTCATTTCTAGTGTGTAAGGGGTTCTTGGTCATTCTTGAAGAATAGAAAGAAGCTAGCTGGAGTTGGTTTTCTGTATTTTGTTAATGGTAGTTGCTGGAGAATATAAAACCAGGGGAGCTGGATGAACAAACACACGGGAATATTTTGTATTGGAACAAGATTTGATTTCAATAAATCTTGGTTTTCCTCTTTAATTGTTTTCTAGTTTTTCTTTGTTGTTCTGATTCTTGTTTCCTTTATCTTCTTCATCTGGTTTTTCTTGCTGGAAGTGTGTTGTGTTTTACAAGAAAGTTTACAGCATTTTCTGTGTAGTGTGTGTACATTTGATAAATCTTTTTGCAAGATCGTGGAGTCTTGGTTGTTTTTGTTCAAGTTTTAACAATTTTGTTATAATTATTTGTTTATTTTACTTCTCATGAATCCTTTTTGTAGAGTAATTTGATAAGATAATACAAAGTTTATGTAAATTTTTTTAATTGATCAATTGTTTCGTTTGACTTTTAATCATGAAACTCTCAATAATATCAATTGTGGTTGTTTTCCTGTGTTGAGTATCTGCCAACGATTTGGAGCTCTAGAATTTTGACGATTAGCATTTTGTTTCCAAGTTAGTTAGACATTTATTTTATAATTTCCTGTTGCGGACAAAATGAAATAAGCATATCGTACTGTTGATTTTTTTCATTGTTTTCAATTTGATGCTACTGGTATTATCGTGCAATAACATATGAGTTGCTCTCCTAGCAATGGGTGTATCCTGAACAGTGAATTGCACTCAAAACTTTCAACTTCTAAGTTATATCAAAATTGGAGAGTCATTTTAGTGATAACTAAAATCTGATTATTTTTTAATTATTTTCTACTTAACTAGATCTGTTTTGTTGTTTGAAATCTCATATGCAATTGTGTTTTGCAAAGAATATGGTGAACTCGATGGAATAATTTACAACATAACTGTTATGATCTTAGAAGAGTAGATTTGCTATCGGGGGTTTGAACAACAGAACTTCAAGTAGTAGAACAGATGAAATCAGACGATAGGCTGTTGTTTGGACGTCATCAGAAGCATCACTGGCCTTGTCGTCTGGTATCAGAAAGCTGGTTGATGATGGAATAATCAGTGAAAATGATAATTTTCTTTGTCAACTTACTTTTCCGTCCGCAATGGAATACTATACAAGATCAGGTTTGAAATGCGTGCATTGCTTCTTTTTTTCATCTGATGTCTTTGCTTAGTTTGTCTTGGTTTTTGCTGGACAAAAGTATTGTCAGGATGACGAGCAAAAGAGTTTCTGCAGGAAGTTGGCCCTTTTGCAAACATTTTGAGAATCAAGACTGTTGAGAAAAACTGTTTCTCCATGTCTATTTATACTCACTGGACTATTGTTTATGCTTTTCCATTTCACTGTGAAGGCATTAACCACTAACCTCAGTTTGGTAGGGCTGCAGAATGTTTTTTGAAGATTCTTCGTGATTTTATAATATCGTCCATAGAGTTTGGCCATTCTATTGAGGTTGTCTTTCAGTTGAGTTGTAGATTGATTCATTAGTTTTTTCAGCACCTTTCTTCAACTATAAGATAAAATTTGCTGTCTTTCAATTCGATTAGTACTTGTGAATGTTTGATACGTGTATGTTTTGGGGATATGTTTCTATTTTTAATATATATGAATACAATTTTGAAATAATAATAATGTGAGTGACATTTGTTCTTCCAAGACATTTTTGATTGCTCTACTTATTTGAGATTTTTCTGATTATCTTCCTTTGGCTACCTCAATATGCTATGTATTTGCTCTTTCTTAAGACAAAAGATTCATAGAGCTTCCAAAGAACAGGTAATAGGGGGAAACCTCCTTAATTTTCAAATCTTAAATTCACACAAGCACAAGCAATGACTTTAGGATTGATTTTTTTATTCTATATATACAAAATTCAGAGCTTTACAAATAGCTCTAACAATCTGTTAAATGATTATATTGTGTCAATGATTACCTCTAAAGCATTTTGCTCTACATATATAGCTTAAACTTGATAACTTTATGGCTAATTATATTGTTTTTTCATTCTAGGTGCAAGCTTTCGGAAGTTTGGAATTCTATGTTTTCTACTATGTTTAAGGTACCATGGAAAAGATTAAACAAGCGCAATTAAAGCAAAATTTTTCTAGAAATTTTATTTAGTAATAGCATTCATACCACATTGGATTCGTTTTCTTCAGGTACTTTGATTCTGATTTGTTAATGTTCGAGGTTTGCATTATATAATATACTCGCTTTATTATATAACATGAATATTTTTGTTTTTCTTATTTTTATAGGAGGATAATCGTACAATAATTATTCTATTCATTCATGGTTGACAATTTGAAGAAGAAAGTGGCATTGGAGTTGTTGTTTGCAATCTGAAGCCATTTCCATTGTTTACAACACTTTGTTGGCCAGAAGAAAAGATATTTTTTCTAGCTATTCTGAATTTTTTCTCGCTAATTTTCTGGCTATAAGAAAAGGATTGGTTATTTTTTGTATATTTTTATTTTGTGGGATTGATTGTTTGAACAGAGTATGAGAATTATGGGGTTGTTTTTTCCCTAATGTTTCAATATTGTGGAATTGATGGATTAAATAATTTAAATTGGAAATATTAAATTGATGATCTTTTAATTAGTACAATATATGAAAAGAAATAAATTTTTAATATTGATAAAAACATACAATGTTTATTTTTGGCCAAAATTAAGGTAACAAAATTACTACAAATATTTTATATTATGTTACGGTAAATATTTAGCAATAAAAAAAAGTGAAAAAAATATTAACAATCTTTTGAATTTTTTTGCGATCATTGTATAACGGTTGCATAATTGGCAACAAATACTATTTGCGACGACTAAAAACACTTGCAAATGATAGCATAACTTTTGCATCGAAATTTATTGCAGCCTCTAATATTTGATCAGAACAAAATTAAAAAAATAACCGCAAAAAATCTTTTAAGACTTAAATGAAAATATTTACGGTTAATTTTTTCAGTCATAAATAAAAAATCCCTTCTCTTGTGGTGATGGAAGAGATCACATCATCTCAATTTTAAGCAGTCCCTTAGTTTAATGCAGAGATGAATTGAACGAACAAGTGCAAAGTGTTTTTTGAAAGGATATCTGGATCAAGAATCCATTCCATTTTATTACTTAATATTTTCTTTTAAAATTTTCAATTAGTGGGGTGTAATGTTAGATAATTTTGAATTGATGGATGTTATACAATATAATTGTAGGATCACGATTGGCTACTAATCTAAAGAACAAAATTGTCAAGAAGTCAAGGCAGGATAAGAAGAACCGTCAAAAAAAGATTTTCCCTTTAAGATAATGTTTAGAATTCAAATAATTTAATGTTTTGAAGGTACACTACAGAATTTTTAGAATAATTATAGAATACTCTACCGAATTTTCCAGTATTTGCTTGTTCTAAGCTCCAGGGATATATTGGCCACAACAAGCTGTAAATCCCAAAATATATTTACAGACCATTTAATCAATGAATTTATCCCCGAAAGGATATCAGCAACTCTGAAATTTTCCAACAGGAATCGTCTCTGTAATGGACTTAAATTTTTTTTTTTTTTAAACCCTGAACTTTCCTGCTGGGTCATGCTGTATCATCTAACCTATACATGGTAATCCAGCAAAATGTTGATGAGCTCAAAACTTTAAGTTGGTTGGATCATGCAAAAACTCGCTTATTACTATCCAAAATTGTCTATATATTGACGTTTTAGCCGCAGAAGTTAAATACAAGAAATATAAGCCAAGGAAAAAAAAATATCAAGAGTTAAAAACTTAATCAATCATGTCAACCTTAAAGTCTCTGGTTTCTCTCAGCTCCAAAGTTGCATTGCTTCTGCTGCTCATTGCAGTCGCAGTGCAAACCCAGATGGCAAACGCGCAGGGTTGCTCGGCTCAGCTCAGTAACCTCAATGTATGTGGACCGTTTGTGGTTCCTGGCGCCACAAGCACCAGTCCTTCTCCTGACTGCTGTGCTGCTTTACAATCTGTTGATCATGACTGCCTTTGCAATACCGTCAGGATTGCCGCTCGCCTTCCTTCTCAATGCAATCTCCCCCCTGTCGCTTGTGCTAATTGATCCTAAGTAATAATCTGTTAAAATCTGTTACTCTAATAACTCGTATATATAATTTGATATTTTATTGTATAATTTGCAATTTGAAAGTATTTTTCTTGCCTCTGAAAGCATACAGTTTAGAGAGTACTGGCCTACTTCTTTTCTAATGATATTCCTCGTTCCTCTTATGCAGGTGAAGATGAATCAATGCATGCAACCCAAGCGAGAGTTGTTAGAAAATAATGAGAGCTTTTCTTTTTCTTTTCCCCCCAAAAAAATTTCCTTTTATATATGCATTCTGATTAGTGACGGAACGATCAGTCATTGCTCAGAAAGAGAACTTGGTTGTATGAAATGAATAAATACTCATGATCTATATTTCTTCTTGTGAATGGATGCATAATATGAGCATTAATCCTTCTTGTATATATCTGCCTGCATTTATATACCGACATTTTGCTTGCATTACATATTTGTATATCGATCACTATCAATCATATCATGCATTAAAAGGGAGATTCTTTTAATGGATCGAGTGCATGTATATGTAAATTTATCCAATGAAATCATATCAATTATCATGCAGAATTTGATATATCAAGAACAAATAGTAAACTTTAAGTATTCAATTTAAGGAGAAAAATCTTTTTCAAGTTAAAGAAATTAATTGGACAATAGTGTATTTTTCAATTATAAGTCTCTAAAATTAAATCCATTATTTTATCTTTATTATTTTCAGTTAATACATATAAAAATAATACTAAACATATATATATATATATATATATATATATTTATAAGTGTATTTTAAATAATATGACACGCATCTCACTTTCTATATAAATATAAATTAAATAATTTTCTTCTTAAATTTAAAAATATTATTAGAATTATAGCTAGATAGTATTACGCCATATCTCTTAGGCATCTTTGGTAACGCACGCTTCTACTTAATTAATTTTAAAATTAAAAATTAAAAAAAAAAAAACATTTTTATTAAATACTAATTTTAGTGGAATCCATTCACTTTTTTAAATCTGTTCCGAATATCAATCTCACAATAACTATAGTTTCAAAATTATATCATCTTAATTTTAAATATATTTTTAATTAAAAATATTAAAAATTATTACATATTTAGATAAAATTATGCTTACGATTAAAGGTTGTGTAACTTTAAAGTGTAAATAATATAACATAAATACTATATATTGAATATTAATAAAAAAGAATAACTGAAATCTCACTTAAAGTTAAAATTTACAAAATATTTTTTTTAATTCTACTTTTAAATTAAGTAGAAATTGATAATATTATACATATTTTAAAAGCAATTTAGAACTCTTTTACTGGACAAAAAGCTTAAATGTTCATCCAATTAGCCAAGGGCCCATGGTGCTCAACCAAATTATTCATAGCCCATCAAAAAAAAATTATTGGCTACACATCACATATCAACCCAACAATTTCAAATGAGTAATGTATTTAGGGAGATTAATTGATGAATAATTAATTTCTTATAAGTTTTAAAGACATAATTGCATAGAAAATAAAATTATTATTTATAAAATTTTGTTAAGTCTATTCATTATTTAAGGGTAGGTAATTGATTATTTTATAATTTTAGCCATCTATTTAAGAAAATTAAAAACATTAAGGAAGGTGTGTGATAATTTTTGATATAATAAGTAATAACAATAATATATATGATAAATAGGTAAGGATATGATAGATTCCAAAACTTATGTTGTCTAATTTAAATGCATAGGGCCCTCTCCCCAACCATACACCTAATAGCCCGACTACAAAAATGTGACATTAACCCAATGCTAATGGAATTAACCATGGCATAAAATAACTAATGATGGACTATTGCATATTCATTGGATTTTCATTTTCTAGGGATTTTTTTTAATGTCATAACAACAAAGCATGTACCGTATTGAAATGTAAAATCAATTGAAAGTTCATAGAAAGGAATATCAATGTCACCCACCATTGATAGAACCATCGATTTTGCTTATGTCCATTTATTTATGTAATTGTAATCTTATACCCATTTTGTTATGGTTTCAAATTTGCAAAATGTCTCAAATGTGATAAATATTTTTTCAACCATAACATCATAATGTCAGAAACTTCAAGTTTATTCATTGCAATCACCACCTTCACAACTATCAAATGGTAGAATTTTATATTAGTCCCTAATATTTTATTAAATCACATATTATTTGAAAGTTTCTTATATCATTGATTCAAATTTTTGAAAATTCATATCGTAAAAAATGTTTTAATTTTGTCTTAATTTAGTCCTTGAACTAAATTATGTTCAATTCATATAACGATAAAATGAAAAATTATGTTTTAATTTTGTCTACATTCACAATTGATGTCAATTTAATTTGTAATTAGTGTCATTGAACTTAATTTTTTTTTTTATTTACGCACAACTAAATTATTATAAAGAAATTAAAGAGGTTTGAATAAGTCAAAATTTTAATTAAAAAATATTTTTATTTAATTTTCTAAAATAATATTACTAAAATTTTTGTCATATGATTAGTATAATTCTTTTTAATAACAAAGACTAATACGAAGTTACAAAGACAATAAAGATTAAATTGAGACAAAGATGAAATATTAAGGACGTTCTTAATAAAATATCAAACATAATGATTAATGTATAATTTCGTAAATTATTAGGGATTAAAAAGCAATTCTTCGCCTATCAAATACTGCAACATCTTTTCACTTCACTAGATAACACTCAGTTTTTTCAGTTCTCAGTTTCGTCCTCTCCTCTTGTCAGTTTCTCGCTGCATAAAATATATGCTTCCGAGCTAGAACTTGGAAACGATTTGTATCATTCAATTGTAACTTTTGGGCAATGAAACATGGGTTTTTTCGGAGA
>JAVXUL010000013.1:1702373-1714299 GCA_035590515.1 Trichilia minutiflora | reverse complement strand
TTTCCTTTTTCTTTTTCTTCTTTTCTGGATAGTCTTTGATGAAGTGCCCTTCTTTATGACAAAAGAGGTACCTTCTTTTCTTTCCCTTAGACTTAGACCTTGACTGCTCCTTTTTTCTTGCCTTTTTTCTGGTCTTCCTCTTGCAGTGAGTCCTTCTCCTCCTGTTGAACTGCCATGACTATTTCTTCTTTTTTTCTTTCATGTTCAGAGCATTTTTCACATCCTTTAGAGAGATAGTTTCCTTACCAAGTGTCATGGTGTCTATAAAATGTTCATATGAACTAGGTAGAGAGCTCAGCAGAATCATGGCTAGGTCTTCATTAGGGAGTTTTGCATCAAGATTCTCAAGATCCATTGTGATCTTGTTAAAGTCATCAAGAAGCTCCTTAACAGATCCACCTTCTTCCATTGTTAACGTGCACAGCCTCCTCTTGTGATAGAGATGATTATATATTAACTTGGATATGTATCTAAACTCCAATTTCTCCTATAATCCAGAAGCTGTATTCTCATTTCATGCTTAAATCTCCCTTAACACACCATCACTCAAGCTCAAAATAAGAGCACTATGAGCCTTCTTTAGAACTTCTTCTTTTCGTTCTTGAGACCAGGACAATAGTAAACCATCTTCACTTCATAATGCTTGCTCCAGACCTTGATAAATCAGTAAGGCCTTCATTTTAATCTTTCAAATATTAAAATCATTTTCACTATCAAACTTCTCAAATTCTAACTTTGTTTGAGCCATTCTCACAAACCAGGCTTTGTTTGAGCCATAGAACAACCATTAGTTATTAGGTGACATATATAATTAAATGCCAAAGTTGAGTTCCTCCTACTCTTCTTACTTGGCAATGCCTGATTGCAAAATTTTTACTTTTAGTTAGCTGATCATATTCTTGATTTTATTACTGTAGGGACCTCAACTGCAAAGTTTTATATTTGACTTGCACCTTTGGTCTAATTCTTCTGTAAAATTCTAGTATTCTTATTAATTAAAGATTTTTTCTGCTTAAAATATTTATATATATAGTATAATGAACATACATATTAAATAATTTTTTCCCTAAATTCACTCATTTTCAAAGCATCGAAGGAGGATTCGACTATCACTATATTTGTTCTCTCGTTTGACGGTAAGAGAATGCGATCGAAAAAGTGTACTTGTGTTCCATTAATTTCTAATGTTTTATTTTTTCAGAAAATAAAGAAAAAAGATTATAGAAAATTGTTTACTTTTCACATGAAATTACTTATCTCCGTTCTTCAATAGCGAGTTTACTCTCTTTCCAAGAATATGATAAATATCAATTTTATGTCTTTTTAATAAATTGGAAATTTGTCCCCCCAACAAATATTTGAAATGTTTTTTTTTTTTGCTAATTTTTTTATGAATTGAGATAGAAGAACAAATTAAGATAGAGAGAAATAATTAATTTCATAATACATAGAACTTTATTTCAGATTCATTAACTATAAACAACATTTTCTCCACTGGATAATCAATGACATCATTTTTTCTTTGTTCCAAAAGTGCTAGGCCCATTAGTGGATAAGAACATGTCAAGCAAAAGAGGAAATTGCAACAATGCAAACAAAGTCACTGGGACAAAGCCAAGTAAAGAACAGGGAATAAAAACCCAATTCCAGGAATGAGAAATAACCAAGTAAATGGTTGCACCGAACGCTAGCATCATGCTTGCAATAGAAAAGAATAAGTTTATGAGGTCGATAATTAACTTCCTTGGTAATGATGTCAGGAAATCGCCTTCTGAGTAACAAGAAGTTAAGATCCCCAAGAACATCAACAATGAAGTAATTGAAGAGAAGTGTGCAAGCGCATCTGATATTTGTTGTGTTATTCTATAAAACACAATTATTAACCGCAAGCGTACGGTGTCAAGTTTGTAATTTAGAACAAAAAAAATTGTTAAGCTGTCGATCCCACGAGGAATGTGAATGTTTTAAGTAATTATTGCAATGTGAATGACTGAAATGTATTAAGGTAATATGAATAAACCCTATACTAAACTTAATTAAAAACTAACAACTAAACTGATTGACTTAATTTGGTGATGAATCTAATAAAAGCATGCTCAAAGTATGTAACTACACCCAAGTATTTATGTTTTTACTCGTTTATTATCATCAAATACCAATTATCTATTAACTAGGGTTTAAATTGATTTTATTTCATCTTTCGAATCTCAATAAAATCCTATATTCCACTACTGAAGTTAATATCTCTATTGAACTTGAATATATGAAATAAGCATTAAGCATCACCCTATTTGTGTTACCTAATAACCAATTATTTTTCAACCAATTAATAACTAGGTTATGCCTTCTTAATCTAATACAATAAATGTACTTTGTCAAGCATCATTCATGCATTCAACATATTAGTTTAATGATCAATTAAACTAGACATTCAAACCAGAGGCATAAATAGATAATTCAATTTCTTCGATAATAACGAGTGCAATACATAAAATACTACGGGTTTGTTACACCCTTAAGCACAGGGTAAATTAGCCAACCATATTGAATAATTCAATATAATTCAGATTCCAACACATATTCAATAATCCAACAACTGAGAACAAGAAAGAAAAGAATAAACTCAGGATGATAAACATTCGTGGTCTTTTATCTTTCTCCCTTGATCTTCAATGTCGTTCGACTTTTAACAAAGTGTTAAAATCTTCTCCAACTCCCCTATGGTTGCTAAGTCCTCCCTTGTTTAAATTCCCATAAACAGCCCTTTTCATAAAAGACTCGTAGGGCACCAAAATATTTTACGTCTCCTTGCTGCAGCGAGAAAAGAATTCCCACTGCAGTGAGACTCTCTGGAAAATTCGCTGCAGCGATGTCTTTGCTTATCTCACTACAACAAGGATTGCCTTCATGAATTCTATCTTCAAACTTAGCTACCCCACATTCTTTCTTCTCGGTAATCTATAAACTCCCTTAAATCGAGTCATTTCTTAGCAACTTGAACCACAAGGATCTTGCACATAATAAACTTGAAAAACATAAAAATACCAACGAAAATAACTTAAACTATACAAAAATTCATGAGAAAGGATGAGTGATAAAATCACTCATCAAACTCCCCCAAACTAAGACCCTTGCTCGTCCCGAGCAAGACAAAACTAAAAAAAAAAAAAAACTAATCCTAATTCTAATCCACTTTCGTAAGACTCACGATTGCATTTAGCATATGCAATGAGCCTTTTAAACCCCTAGGATTCCCCTAGTGAACGAGTGAAATCTCGTGAGGGTTTCCAGAGGACTACCCACAAAATCCCATTCCTAAACCACCGCAATCAGACGGTGCACACCCACATGCAACTTTAAACATACAGTCACGCCAAAAAAAAAATAAAAAATAAAAACACGCACTAAACCAATCATGCAATTACGAAACTTAATGTTCACTATTGATAAAACTCATGAAATATTAATCCATCATATTGACGACAAACTCAAAACTCGACCAAATTTCCATGCTCCATTAGACTAGCGTCAATATTTGTTATTTTCTATCTAAACCCATGCCTTCGAAAAATTTAAATGACTCTAAAAATTGATCGCACCTTTTATTCTTCCCTTACTAATAAATGTAATACAACCCATAAATTTGTAGACATTTCACAACTGAGCTTATTTGTTTCCAAGCTTTTTATTCCTTACCTTGGTTCTAAATAGCCTTTTTATGCGAGTGTTGATATTTGTGATACCAACCTCTGGTTACTCAGCATTTTAGAAGCCTCGGTTGCTTTGCATACTCTTATTTCAAGGATCTGTTTTACGCGAGTGTTAATATTTGTGATACCAACCTTCGGTTACTAAGATTCTCGAAACATTGGAGTAGTTTCTTTACTATTATAATTTTTATTTTTTTTGCATAAAAGTAAAACATTCACCAACTAAGGTTTCGTAATTGTCTCAAACAATTCCTAAATTCATCTTCATTTTTCAAAGCATGTTTCAAGTCGTTTTTCAAACTGATAACCCTAGTCCACTTCACATTTCAACTTATCTAATCTAAGTTCGACATCAATACAAAGGTCATGTTTCACTTATCCCATCAATAGTGCTCATCAACACACACACACATTCATACACACACTCATTCACAGAAAATTTTATAATTATTTTTCGAGTTAAAATACTAAACACCACAAGTAGTAATAGAAAAACGAAGAACAAAAAGGAATAGCACAAAAACACCATAAGCAGTAATAAAAAAAACAATAGACGAACACGCCCCCCCTCCAAACTAAAGTACAAGTGTGGTCCTCCACATGTCAATATAAACTAATAGGGTTACCTGGGAGACGAGATAAGATATCATCTCCTATGCATCATCCTCATCATCATCATCCTCATTATCTTCTTCATTGCTGCTCCCATCATCGTTATCAGACTCGAGAGGCTCAAAATACGGGAGCTGAGGATACTGGGAAGTGTCATGTCTTGCTAATCTACCTTGGTGAAGGAGAATAGCACCCAAACCATCTAGCGAACTAGTGACGTATGACATAGAATGCTCTTGCTTCCTTGACAGCTTTGTTAGCTCCTTCTGAGTCTGGCTGAGCTCGAAAGTAATACTGACGAGGGAGTCTTTCTTCCCTGAACTCCGTTAGGGCCCCGAAGATGAAGGCTGCTGTGATGTGTTGGAACCTGTGGCCTTACTAATTCTTCCTATGGTGAGGATAGTAATGGGGGCCTTAGGCTGTAATATTTTTGGACTAGTAGACTTAACCTTAGCAGAGGAGATGAGTTCAAAAATCAATTATGGAAAAGAAAACCCCACCGTCGTGTTCTCTGCTGAATAGTTGATGTTCTGTGCCACCCACCACCTCACATCTATCTACTTTTAGTTCTTCAGGGCATATAACATAAAAACCCTTTCCCTATTGACCTCTATGAGGTGATATGAAGGACTCAGATGGGCACAAAGGAAATGGTGCCATACCTTCATGATTGGTGTCAACTGCTTGGTGAGGAAATTAGTACGCACCCCGCTGACAGTTGTCCATGATACTACCTCACCGCATAAGTCGACTGTCAAAGCATCCGGGTCTATGGATTCCATTAAGTCCCCTAGGTCATCCCGAACATGGGGAATCTGATACAACCTATTAATTGTATCCCTGTCAAAGCGAATCTGCTTCTCCCGTACCATAGAATCTTGACCATAAATCCCTTTTGCATTGTATAAAATTCTCTTACTAGAGTCATAGATGCCAGCTTTGGTTGCTTCACAAAATTCTGCCAGCCTCTTCGTTGAATCTCCCTAACTATTTTCAGGCACTCAGATTCCTGAAAACTATCCCCCTTTCCTTCAAACCAGCCCTCTTCTCAATCGATTGTTCAAAATTTGTAGCTGCATCTTGGGACTGGAATCTCGAGCGATCATACTCTTTTGAAGATTCAACCTGGGCCCTTTTCGCAATCGATTTTTGTTTTGGCATGTTCAAAGATGTTTGAATGCCAAAGTTTTCACAAGAGTCTACTAAAAAATCTCACACCCAACCACAAATCTCAACTCTCTACTACTCTACAATACACAAACAACAAACTCTCCCCTAAACTCCAACTAAAAAATCGATCTCAAATTAAATCTCCAATGATTTCGCCCAACCTAACCCTAGGATTTCAAATATCCACAATACTGGTACGAATATTGAATGAATAAGGGAAATAAATGCGTACCTTTGATCCTTGGGAGAAAAAGAGTGTTAAACCTTGATGAGAGAGCGAGATTTGAGAGAGAATAGCTGATAGCTTCTTGTGATTTTGTAAGGAATGTCGCGAAATAGGGCCTGATGTGTTTAAAAATCCCAGCGGCGCTACAGCGAGAGGCTGTGGGAAGTTCGCTGCAGCAAACATTTTTTATCTCGCTGCAACGAGAGTCTCTGGAAATTTCGCTGCAGCGAGTGATGCTTTTCTTGCTACAGCGAGATGGTCTCAAAATTACTTTCGTTGCAGCGGGTAATTCTTTCACGTTGCAGTGAAGTTCTCTAGAAATTTCGCTATAGCAGGTGTGTTTTATTCACTGCAGCGAACCTGGAGTTCTTCTGACTGCTTTGATTCTGCCTTAGCTTTCATGCACTATCAAACAAAAATTATACTAAAACCAATTAAAATACATTAAGTCAATTCTAAATATAAAATAATTGCGTAAACTAAACAAATGTTGAGTTGCCTCCCAACAAGTGCTAGATTTAACGTCCCCAGTCAGACTTGGCCGAACTATTGTTACTATAGGTTTCTCAGCTTATAAAGCTCCTTCTCCTGCTCATGCCCTTCATTTCTATAGTAGTACTTTAGCCTCTAACTGTTAACTCTGAACAATTGCCCCTCTTCATTCGCAAGCTCAATGGCTCTAAATGGAAACACCTTCTTGATGGTGAAAGGTCCACATGATCTCGACTTGAGTTTTCCTGGGAATAACTTCAGCCGTGAGTTGAATAAGAGGATTTGTTGACTAGGACTGAGGGCTCTCCTCAAAATTTGTTTATCATGCCAACGCTTTGTTCTTTCTTTGTAAATTCTTGAGCTTTCATAAGCATCATTCCTAATTTCTTCTAACTCATTCAGTTGAAGAAATCGGTGATTCCTAGCACTCAACAAGTCAAAATTTAACTTCTTGACCACCCAATATGCTCGATGCTCCAATTCTATTGGCAAGTGACATGGTTTCCCAAATACTAACCTATACAGAGACATCCCAATTGGTGTTTTGAATGCTGTTCTATAGGCCCACAATACATCGTCAAGCTTAATAGAACAATCTTTTTGATTCGTATTTACAGTCTTCTCAAGGATTTGCTTAATCTCCCAATTTGATATTTCTGTTTGACCATTTGTCTAAGGATGGTACGCAAGTACAATCATGTGCTTTACCCCATATCGACTCAACAAGGCATTAAATAACTTGTTACAAAAATGGGAACCTTCATTACTGATTATTGCTCTCGGAGTCCCAATCTTGTGAAAATGTTCTTTTATAAAAATTTTAGCACCACTCTGGCATCGTTAGTTGCAGTGGCTATAGCTTCCACCCATTTGGACACATAATTGACTGCCACAAGAATATACTGCTGACCATATGAAGATGGAAATGGACCCATAAAATCAATCCCCCCCACATCAAACAATTCTACTTCTAACATCCTAATTAACTACATCTCATTTCTTTTCAATATATTTCCAACTCTTTGACACCGATCACAACCCTTAACAAATTGAAAGCAGTCCCTGAACAGGGTTGGCTAATAAAAATCAGATTGTAAGACCTTTGCTATCGTTCGAGAAGCACCAAAATGTCCTCCATACAATGAAGAATGGCACCCAATTAATACCCATTTAGCTTCCTCATTAGCCACACATCTTCGAATTACTCAATCGACACATTTTTTAAATAAAATGGTTCTTACCAAAGATAATTCTTCACATCATGCATCAACTTTCGCCTTTGTTGATAAGTCCAATCTGGTGGTAGAACTTTGCATGCAAGAAAATTCACAATATCAGCATACCACGGCAGTGGAGTGTGGATACTCATCAGTCTTTCATCTGGGAAGAACTCTTGAATTGGTGAACCCTCCTCTTCTTCTAATTCTATCCGTGATAAGTGATCAACTATTACATTCTTACTACCCTTCTTGTCACGAATTTCCAAGTCAAACTCTTACAACAATAACATCCATCTAACCAATCGAGGCTTAGCATCTTTCTTTGCAAACAAATACCGAATGGCTGAATGATCCGTATAAATGGTGATTTTGGATTCCAAAATATAAGCTCGAAATTTTTCAACTGCAAACATTATTGCCAACATCTCATTTTTCGTGGTTGTATAGTTCATCTGGGCCTCATTCATTGTGCGACTCGTTTAATAAATTACTCGAAAAATTTTATCCCATCGTTGGCCAAGAACCGCTCCTATCACAAAATCACTAGCATCACACATTATTTCGAATGGTTCTGCCCAGTTTGGAGTAACTATAATAGGTGCTGAAACTAATCTTTCCTCAATCTCCTCAAAGGCTTTTTTGCATACATCATCAAATTTGAAAACTGCGTCCTTCTCTAGTAAACTATAGAGGGGCTTCACAATCTTCGAGAAATCTTTAATGAACCTACGGTAAAACCCAACGTGCCCCAGGAAACTCCGAACTCCTCATACATTTGCTGGAGGTGGTAATTTTTGAATTACAGCCAATTTAGCTTGATCCACCTCGATCCTTTTTTTAAAAACTAAATGGCCCAACATGATACCAATTCTTACCATAAAATAGCATTTTTTCCAATTAAGCACTAGATTTGTTTCTTCACATATTTGGAGTACCCTAGGAGATTATATAGACAATCATCAAAGGATGTTCCAAACACAGAAAAATCATCTATAAACACTTCTATGACCACTTCAATGAGATCTGAAAAGATGGCCATCATGCATCTCTGAAATGTCACTGGTGCATTGCACAAACCAAATGGCATTCGTCTGAAAGCAAATGTACCGTACGAACATGTGAAAGTTGTCTTCTTTTGATCCTCCAGACAATTTGGGATCTGATTATAACCAGAATAACCATCCAAAAAATAATAAAATTCGTGCTTAGCAAGTCTATCCAGCATTTGATTTATGAATGGCAATAGGAATTGGTCTTTCCGGGTCGCCTTATTAAGCTTCCTATAGTCAATGCAAACTCTCCATCCCGTAACCGCTCTTGTCGGCACTAGCTTGTTCTTGTCATGTTTCACTATCGTAGTTCCACCTTTCTTAGGCACCACTTGCACTGGACTCACCCATGAGCTGTCTGATATGGCATAAATAATTCCAGTATTTAACAATTTTAATACCTCTACTCGAACAATTTCCTTTATAGCTAGATTCAATCTCCGTTGATGCTCAATGGTTGGCTTGTACTCTTCCTCCATCAATATTTTATGCATACACATAGCTGGACTCATATCTTTAATGTCTGAAATGGACCATGCAATGGCTGATTGATGTTTCTTCAGAACCTGTAACAACCTTTCTTCTTGCTCTTGTTCTAACAATGATGAAATGATGATTGGCAACGTGGAATTCTCACCTAAGAAAGCATACCTCAAATGTTTAGGCAATTGCTTCAAAGATGGAATAGCAGGGGGTATTATGGGCGAATCTGTTCCTTTTTGCTATCCCCACTTGTTTCAATTTCTGTTAAGTCTTCAAGAATGAACACTCCATTTTTTTCTCCTTTTTGAACTTCACCAAATAAATATCCATCCTCAACTGCTGGAAGATCTTCTTTGCACATATTCGATGTTACCAAACAATGCTCCAACGGATCCTGAGATGAAAAATCAAGAAATATAGCTTCTACAGCTCTCGATACCACATCTATCCTCTTACAAGATTGGTCTTCATCTGAAAATTTTAGAGATTGATAAATATTGAATTACACTTCTTCATTATTAACCCGTAAGGTTAGGTTCCCTTCATAAACATCTATAAGCGCTCTTCTTGTAGCTAAGAACGGTCTTCCAAGAATGATGGGGATCTCTCTATCTTCTTCTATATCTAGTATCACAAAATCCACAGGAAAAATAAACTTATCCACTTTTATCAAAACATCTTCAATTATTCCTTTGGGAAAAAAAAGAGATCGGTTTGCTATTTGCAACAAGATGGTTGTGGGTTTTCCTTCTCCTAACCTAACCTTTTAAAGACAAAAAGCGGCATTAGATTGATGCTAGCACCAAGGTCACATAGAGCCTTCTCAAAAGATGAATTATCAATAGTACAGGGGATAATGAAACTACCCGGATCTTTGACCTTCTGAGGCATTTTTCTTTGGAAAATGGCGCTACACTCCTCTGATAATTTAACTGTTTCATGATCTTCCAACCTCCTCTTCTTAGACATCATCTTCTTCATAAACTTTGCATAATTAGGCATGTGTTCCAATGCCTCTGCCAATGGTATATTGATGCGAATTTTCTTGAAGATATCCAGAAATTTTCTAAATTGCTCATCTAATTTCTTTTTCTAGAGCCTTTGTGGAAAAAGAATTGGTGTAGGCCTAATTGGAGGATTTTTTAAAAACAAAGATCTAGGCCCACACCTCTACTGGTTTCTCCACTTCTTTTTGAGGATTTTTAGCTTCAAATCTTTCTTTCAATTTTTCCTTATCTTCAATAGGCTGTGCAACTTCCTTCCTCAATTTCACCTCTACTTCCTTCCTACTTCGTAGGATGATAGCCTTATATCGATCTTTGGGATTCTTCTTTGTATCACTAGAAAACTTGCTAGCTGATTAATCTTTAATAGCCTCCACAAGTTAACTGATCTGGACTTCCAAGGACTTTATAGTTGCTCTCATATTACTGCAGTGAGTCTCAATGCTCTCAATTCTTGACTCATTCTTATTAAACCTCCCTTTAGTCTCATTAATAAATGTTCCCATAAGATCTTCTAAGGACGGTTTCTTCTCTGCGTGATTCTACAAAAAACCTAGAGGTGGTTGAAACATTTTTCTAGTGTTACCATATGAAAGATTCTCATGATTTCTCAATCCAGGATGGTAATGAGTGTGCAAATTATTGGTTTTGAAGTTAAAGTTTCTATTGTTAATATATTGTACTTGGTTTTGTTCGTCTTCAACTCCTGCATATGATGTATTTGCCATCGCTACCGACTCCTTGCTTGATAACGATGGTCACTTGTCATGGCAGAAAGTTTGCTGGTGAGAGCTGAAACTTGTATTGTCAAGGCCATAATTTAATCCACTTCATGTACACTAGCAACTTTTCTTTGGTTTCGCTTGTTTTGGCCACTAATAATTATTAGTAGCCATTTCCTCGAGCAACAACTGAGCTTCCTCTACTATCTTAGACAAAAGTGTACCTTCGACTACTGCATTTATAATAGTTCTTGTTTGCCCATTCAAACCATTGTAAAATAACTGAATCTGGAACCAGTCTTGATACCCATGCTGTGGACATCGCCGTATCGGATCCTTGAACCTTTCCCAAGCTTCAAATAATGGCTCAAAGTCCAGTTGACGAAATTGAGCTATTTCTCCTCTAAGTTGTGAAGTCTTTGATGGAGGAAAGAATTTGGAGAGAAATTTCTGAGTCAGCTCCTCTTATGTAGTTATACTCCCTGATTGAAGCGACTGGAGCCATCCTCTAGCCTTGTCCTATAAAGAAAATGAAAACAATCTCAGTCGAATAACGTATTCTGAGACACCATTCATCTTCATTGTATCACATATCTCCAAGAAGGTAGCAAGGTGAATATTTGGATCTTCATGTGATAGGCCTTCGTATTGATTTTGCTACACCATATTAATAAGAGCTAGTTTCAACTCAAAATTATTAGCTTGAACCACTTGTCTTTGAATACCAGAGTAGTTTTCATTGATTACCGACCTAAAATAATCTCTGAGAGCTCTTTGTTGATTATTATCCTCTACCATGTCTCTCTTTCTGCTTTATTCTAATCTATCTCTCTCCCTTTTCTCTTCTTCTAGCACCCTGATTTCTTTGACAGGTTCGTTCAATTTCTGGGTTTAAAGGTACTAGTTCCAAACTTCGGGACCTTCGCATAAACTAGAGAAAAAGAAACAAACACAAATTAAAACCAAGAAAATATTAAAACAAAAAGAACAATGCCCAAATGACAATTTATCACTCAATCACAATATCAACTTAAGTCAAACAATACACATTCCCCGACAACGACGCCAAAAACTTGTTAGGGAATTTTTTAGAAACACAAATATTAACTGCCAGCGCACAATGTCAAGTTTGTAATGTAAAACACTAAGTGTTGAGTTGTCGATCCTACGAGAAATGTGAAAGTTCTAAGTTAATTATCGTAATTTAAATGATGTAATTCTATTTAGGCAAATAAGAA